>PVKE010026646.1:0-16746 GCA_004027555.1 Craseonycteris thonglongyai
TATTTATTGAGACCCTGCAAGTGCTTCAAAAACAGTTTGAAGAGAGATTTCTGCAGTTTACAAATATCGAGCCAATTGTCTCCTTCTGTATCAATCCTTTTACCTGCCAAATAAATGGAATAGAACTAGCCGCATGTATTGCAGACCTTGTTCAGGGGAAAGCAGAAGAACTAGAGTTAGAAATTTTGAACCTTAAGAACGATATTTTGCTAAAATCCTTAATATCAGAGGACTTATGGAACATAGTCGACAAAGAAAGGTTCCCATTATTTAAAAAAAGTGGCATATAAAATCAACTCGTTTTTCAGGTCAACGTATTTATGCGAATCTTTGTTTTCAAACATGAATTTAATAAAATCACGATACAGATCTCGACTTACCGATGAGCATCTTAATAATTGTTTGCTAACAGGGTTGTCGTCATACTCTCCTAATTACAAGGCACTGGCCAATGAAATGCAATGCCGAAGATCACACTGACAGATTGGTTTTTTTTATGTTTTCTTTTATGTTTTTTTAAATGATTTTATTATACGTGTTTTTTATTTACTTTGTACTACGTTTTGTATATATGTTTCTTTGTGTGTATATAATTTGTACAATAAATGTATTATTTTAAAATTATTTTTGTTTATTATTTTTTATTCTTGTTCAATAATAAATATCCTTAGAAATAGCTGGTGCCCGCCGCTCTACCGATATTTTAGAATGCGCCCTAGGGTATAAAAAGATTGGGAACCCCTGCTCTAGAGGGATGACCCAAAAATATTTCCTCTAGGACTACTTTCTCTGAAAAACCAAAACCTGGGGATAAAAGAGAAGAGGCTTCCTTGGTGCATCCAGACCACAGCAAGAACCTAACATCCTAGTAAAATGGCAGTATAAGCAGGTGACCACCCTTCAACCCTAAAGTTTTAAAGTAGGGGTTCTCAGGTATACCCATCAGAATCATCTGTGGACATTTTCAATAAATACAAATGCCAGGCATCTACTTCAAATCTACTGAAATCAGTATCCATGTAGGGAGCTCAGGCATATTGTCTTAGTTCCCTAGGGTTGCTATAACAAATGCCCCTAAACCCAGTGGCTTAAAATAACAGAAATTTATTCTCTCACAGGCATGGGGGCCAGAAGTCCAAAATCAAGGTGTCTCTCCTTCCAGAAACTGCTGTCCCTCCATTTGTAAATTTAATGCTCCAATGTGAATCTCCATCTTCACATGGCTGTCTCTCCGTGTCTCTGTCTGTTCTATTCTGCCTCTTATGGGGGCACCCATCATTGAAGTTGGAGCCCTAATCCAGGATAATCTCATCATGAGGTTCTTATCTTAATCATATCTGCAAAGACCTTTTTCTTCAACTAAGGTCACATTCAGGAATACCAAGGGTTAGGACTTAGACATATCTTTAAGGGATACAATTTAACCTACTATACACATACATTTTTTTTTCAAATGCCTTCACAAATGATTCTGTGCACATTCCTGCAAAGAACTCTGCCCTTAACATATCCCACAATTTCTCCAGTGCTTGGAAAATGCTGAGACATGCAATTTAAACAGCCTTCTTTATTGCAGAACCACTCAGAGTCTTCAATATGCTTGGGGGCATTATGAATATCCAAGAGAAAGAAAAAAACAAATAAACAAACCAAAAAAACCAGCACTTCCTGAATATAGTAGACCAGGGGACTTCTTTTCAAGGGCTTACCTATTACAGCCTCAGTAGCAACTAGTGTTCAAAGGAGCACAGTTGTGTCACTTCTGCAGCTATGCTTAAAACGTGGGCATAGCCTGGATCTAGCATATGAGTTTGCCACAGTGTTCAAACATTTAGGCTGTGGATGTTTGTACTGATCCCTCCCTGAGTATGACTAAATCCTTTATTAAATATCCACAGGGGGTTCCTTAGAGGATTTGTATATGTGCATCCTTATTTAGATGTCATCTAATCTCTATTCTTCAGCCATTTTTATAGAGGGAACCTGGCAAAATAGTAGGGTGATAGGATAAAATAGGAATACAAGGGGAATGGTAGCCAAGATTACACAATGTGCTTTTTCTCCGAAAACAGCCCAGAATAGCTGAAAATGGACAAATGACTTCATCATTTCTATGCTTATAATTCCAGTCCCTTAAAAACTGGTATCAAAACATGATTCATCAGTAAGTTCATAATGATAGCTTATAAAAAATGGTCTCCTTTAGAGGTTACTAGGGCATCTACTCATTGCTCTAAAAATTGGTACATTAGGGGAAATAATCAAGCAGTTACTTTGAATATTTATATAAATTGCATTTCAGGGTCACTGAATAGTTGCTGAAGGAAAGTCGCTTTCTTTTTGTTGTCTTTCTTTATAAAGACATATTCTAGCTAATAATTGCAGATAAAATGGTAGGATTAGAGAAATCACCACTTTAGAACCCCTAATGACATAATAGACCTAAGGTAAGATCATCAGTGAATGATGAAATGTTTAGGTATACTCTATTCTGGGTGTATCAAGCTGACAATATTTTGAACTGAAATTAATCTTATCATGTGATATTATATGTCCCTGATACAGGAGTTTATTAACACCACCCACAATGGAGTCTTTCCATGAAAGTTGAACCAAAGCAAATTAAGCTTCTAGGTCTAATTAAGCTGCCAGGTTGTAGGAAATAACAGGGATAGAGGAACATTTTAAATGACTCTTTAAGAGTGCAATAAGCTAAAGGAAATTATCTTCAACTGAAAAACTGATATAATAAAAAGGAGAAGAAATGTCATAGGGTTGAGCAGACTTAAGAGATAGTGTGGGAGCTTAGTTTGCATTCTGTTTCAAACAAATTGTCAAAAGATATTTTTGAGGTATTTTTTGGAAATTTGAGCACAGACTGAGCATTAGATGATTCTTAGGGATTATTATTAACTTGTTAGGAGTAATGTTGATACTATTTACCAAAAAATGAGTCCTAAACTTTTAGAGGTGCCTATGTTAGGTAATGATTGAAAGCAGATGATTTTTAAAAACATAGGTAGGATAAAGTACACAGAACAGAAGTGGTAAATGTTGATAATTGTTGAAACTGGGTATGGAACCATGCTCTCTATTTTTGTATATATCTGCAAAATCCATAATAAAAATAGAATAATCCCTCATGAACAGTCTCAACCTCTGTCCCTAGCAAAGAAAATTCACATTCCCAGTGGAACCCATGAAATTAGCCTTACTAATGGTCAGAGTTCTATCTCTGAAAAGTAGGAAAGACCTGCTTATGAACACATTATTAAAGAAATGCCATGGGAAAACCAGAAAGTGTGTGAGTTCCGGATAACTAGACATTTAGTGAGTTGGAAATGTGTAGTCCTAAAGGGTTAATGTTGAAAGGCATTCTGAGGAAAAGCAAATAAGTTGGCTAGAATTTTAGGCTGTGGCTCAAGGTCATATTTGAGCTGAAAATTCATTGCTGCTGTTATCTAGCATGATATTTGCTGCACATAAGCTCTGCTGTAGGTCTAATGTTGGTGCAAGCAATTTCCTAGAACTGAAGTCACATTATAGTAAACACTGCTGTGTCCCAGGAAAGAGTCCAAGACATTGTGGCCATGGAGACTTTATATTCTGTCTCCTTGGGTTAGCCTCTCACCTTTCCAAAAACAGGAAACAAGGAAAGATAACCAATAGGCTTTTGATTAAGTCACAAGCCAGAAAGAAAAAGAGAACCAGTTAGTTGCAGTTTTCTAATTGGAGCCATTTTCTTACTTCTGCTTTTGAGTTATTTCCTCTTGAAAGGTTGTCATTTGCAAGCCTATGGAGAGCATTTGAAATATAGGTGCTTTCTTCTCTTCTCTCTGACCCATGGCGTGCTTTCTCCCCACTCCCCACTCGCTTGTGACCCATTGTCCCAGAGCAGGAGCTTAGAGGCTGAGAGTGGTGCAGGTAGCATAGTCATTGAAGCTCACTTCTTATTTATATAAGAGGAAATCCAAATGACAACCCAAAATAACAGAATTTTATTGCAAAGCCTATTCAGTTTCCTTAGTGTTGCTGACTTATTT
This sequence comes from Craseonycteris thonglongyai, assembly GCA_004027555.1. Taxonomy (NCBI): domain Eukaryota; kingdom Metazoa; phylum Chordata; class Mammalia; order Chiroptera; family Craseonycteridae; genus Craseonycteris; species Craseonycteris thonglongyai. Next base: position 4,044 of record PVKE010026646.1, read on the forward strand.
CTAGGAGCCTGAGGCTCAGCTTTTAGATGTCTTAGAACCAAAACAAGGACTCATTTGTACTACATGCATCCACTCATTGGCCCGAGAGCTATCAAAATTGGTTCAGAACTTGACCTACTCTTAAAAGAAAAAAAAAGGTGAAAAAATACCATACACTTGAAATAATTCCTAAAATTAAACCACGGGATCTATACCTACACATACCTTTCCACCAAGTCATCCTTATGGTTTCCCCACAATATTATCTTCTAATCCTCTGGTAGCTAAAGTTTCATGGAGCAGGACAAGTCAAAGAATGTCAAGGTTTTATGAAACATTTTAAACCAGAGGGCAAGCAAATGAGAGGTGCACTTGGAAATGAAATATGTCTATCAAGGTCAGAGAGCTGGCAGGTGCTCTCTCACACAACTGTACCCAGCAAATACAATCCCAGCATGTTCCATGCATTCCCTACTCCTCTCTTTGCCAGACTAGGTTCATGCCAATATATTAAGAAAAATGGTGGCTTTTGGTCTACAGCTAACTGAGTGAGGTTTTGGCACAGATGAGTCTACGTCACTCATAGTAGAAATAAAGCTTTCTTTTTATTCATCCAGGTAAATAAGCCAAAGACAGGTCTAAAATACATTAGAGTTCAGTTCCGTGAGAACAGAGATTTCTACTTTGTTTCTTGCTGTGACCTTGGCACCTAGAACTGGCTCATAGTGGAGATGAATGAAGTATGTCTTTAAAAAATGAATGGTCTTGATGGACAGGAGTGTTCTGTGCTTGGATGAGTCATTATCCTATAGGCTCAGAGTTCAGATCAAAAACATTAACATGATTTTAGTCCTGCAGACTGACTTAGGTGCTTGGGGATTTCTTGCCACAAGGAAAATCAAGAACGGACATGCCTGAGACCCTCTGCCCCACTCTCCACCCTCACCCCCGGGGTCCCACGGTGGCCCTAAGTGTGCTAGTCTCCATTACCGTGCCCATCTTAGCTTTTCCAATTAGAAGTCATGGTGAGAAGACTGGGAACTGTGTGTTCCATACTTTTTCATATTGGGGCTTGGGGTCTTATTTTCTTCTTTGGCTTATTAGTATCTGAAATTGATGTTCAGAGCAGCATGTTAAGACCATGACTCTTTCATCACCAGGCATTTATTTTACCAATAGAGGAGGTAAATGAATCACTTAAAATGGAACAATTCCACCCTCGTTAGTACACATAAACATAGCCTTAGCTTTAACTGTAATTATATTGTGTGGGTGATACTGCTGAGAAAATGATATAATTATAACATTATGTTTGAGAACCATCTTAAGTAGAACACTGAGACAGATGCACTGTATAAAGTTTAAGATGAGATTATGGTCCTTTTTCAATATGAATAAGACTAATTATCCAATTGCAACCAAGAGCTTTGTAGTATGATGTTAATAGTATAAAATCAAGAGCTAAAGTAACAATGAAGGGAAAATGTGATGCCTTTCTCTAATTGTCACATGTTCCTAGGAGTCTTATATAAAAAGTGTAATGCAGAGCACAAAAGCTGACCAATTGGAAGGAAGTATGAATAAAGTCACAGGAAGCTAGCTTGGAAAAAGCAGCCTTCTAACTTGTTTTTCCCCTCTTCCCTCCTGGCAAAAGGACCTTACATAGGTATATCATCTAAAGTTTCATTTCCCTGAATATAGCTTTCTTTTCTGTTTTTAATAGACTTGCCTAAGGTTCTAGATGTTATGCTACCATGAATTTAAAAAGACAGTGTTCTGTATCTTGACTGAAATATGGATGACCCTGCTTGCATTTGTCAAGTCATTGAAATGTAACCTTAAATTTGTGCTTTTCACTGTATGTGAAGTGTATCTCAATTAAGAGTTTTTGTTTTTACTTTTTAAAGACCAGACTTGTTCATGTTTCTCCTAAATGTTCTAAGACTCTGTAAATCATAAGGCATTCTGAAGTTTATTCTCCAGAGAGAGGAAATTATGGGTTGTTCCAAGCAGTGAAATGGAATGTCAGAGACTCTCACTCATGTAACCAGATTCTCGGGTTATTTTCTCCAGTGAACAGGGTCACAGCCAACAGCGCAAGGAGCATTGCCTATGTGTGTGGACGTGCTTTAAAGGATGAACAGGAAAATAATTTGTCTTCCTGATTTTATTTCTATTTCTGGCGTTTCTTAGAGCCCTATTCTTCACTTTACCCAAGCCTCAAAACAGGGACTCCTCGCCATCCTTTGTAAATATGAGTAAATGTTTAAAGACTGAGATTTTATTTACCCTTGTCTTATGCTAGTCTCTTGGCCTGTGATTATTCTAAATGAATAATAATAGAACAAATAGAAAGGGTTTCTACATCTGACTGATAGCTTGTACGGAAACTGGGTTTAACTTCGCTTGTCTCATGGCATCCTCCACAAACTATGACAAGCTATGATACCTTTAGCCTTTAAGATCCCATCTCTTAAATCTGACTAATATTTCTTGTCCTGGAATCAGGAGTGATAATCTTTTCTGTCTAAGAGACTCAGAAAGCACAACGGATTTTCCTAAAATTTCCCTCACATAAGAGGAGTATTTGAAAAATGAAACTCAAAGGAGTGGCCCTAGCAGAGGCCTTGCCAAAGTGTTCAGCCTGGGAATCAGACAGATATGGCTTGAATTCTGACACCGCTACTTAGGAGCTGTGGGATTTCAGACAAATCACTTACCCTCTGAGCCTCAAGAAGCTGCTCATCTATAAACAAGGATAAATACTACCTACTTTATAAGCCTGCATGAAAATTTCCACATGTCGGTTTTCATCCTTTTTCTCCCCGGCTCTGAAAATATGTGGTGTAGGAAGTCATTAACATTGCATTAACCCAAGGAGAAAGTATATAAATATTCCAAGCCTAAGATCTGTGATCCGTCAGAATATTTTTTAAAAGGGTATTAATTTGGAATTTTATCAATGGAGTAAGTATTTGTAAAATACTAATAAAAATAATTAATTTAAAGTAAACAAATAAAACACCTTAATATCTCTAGGGAAATAGTTACCAAAGAGGAAATTATTAAGCTTATGCAGTACATACCCCTGATATTTGCAAAGCAACACAGAAAAACCATAAAGCCCCATTTAAGAGGAGGCAGAACCAAAAAGGCTAGTTCTCTTTGAAAGCTTCTTGAAAATAGACATCTGGAAAATCATAGTCTACTCTCTGGGCCTTACTTCCCATACTGGATAAGCAACCTCCTCGTGTACAGAACAAACGAGCAAACAAACAAACAGAGTAACTAAAGGAGATTAAATGATTTCTCAGTACTGGTTAAAATAATTTCTATAAGCATGATTCTGGGCATGGGCTGCGGTGAGTGCTGCAGACATTTTGAAAATAATGTAGCCAAATACCAGGATCTGTCTTGACTGCTGTAAAACAATGTGGCAGGTTGAGAAAACCAAGAACGTTCTGAAAATTCTGTTTACTTTTGTCAGTGAACAGGCCATCCAGGGGAGAAAGCATAGGCCCTTGCTTTAAGAAATATAGATTTCAGTTGGGAAAAAACCATTAAAGGGTAGATTTCAACCTTCAACCTAGTAGTGAATGGGGAGTATTAACTAAGGACCTGTTTTAAGCTTAAAGATAAAATTATCTTAAGTGACCCGGAAAGTAGATGGTTTGGTGGGACAGGGGTTAGAAAGAAAGAAGATATGGCCCCTGGATCTGAAGTGCTTAACCATTTATTGAGGGCTATTTTTCCCCCATTTTTCTTACACTGTGATGTTATTCAAAGTCACATGATAATTCTATGTCAATTTACTGGGGATGATATTACAGAGAGCAACAGTGACACTCATGCGCTTTATTATAGTCCCTCCTCCCGTTATCAACAGTTGCCGGAGGGGGGGGGGGGGGGGCTCGTAGTAAGCACAGACAGGAAAATGCCAGTATCAGCTAGTTCCAGATAGTGAAATTAGTTACTCCAAACATTTTCAGTCTGTTATGAAATGAGATTGGTTGGGACTAAATAGTAATAAGACTGATTTTCTTATGAGGTCCGTGAATTAATTTAACTCAGGAAATAATCCCTAAGGAAGAGTTCAAAACACATTTTTGAGTTGTAACAACCCTATTGCAATTTATTTAAAAACCTATCAATGTCCTCACTTTGAAAGAAAATGTTAATTAAATATAGGAGTACTTGCATAATGATTAAAATTATGTTTATTACTTAATAATTACATCAAGTACTAATAATTGAAATAAAATCTGTGAGATCAGTGAATGCAATAATAATATATAGCATCTGGAAGTCTTTCTCTGAAGCACATCATTGCTATAATTGTGGTTGTCCTTTGGGGACCCTGAATCAGATTCCCCAAATAAGTAGATAATAGCTTTTCTCTTGAGCACCTTTCCAAGCACTGTAAATTTGTAAGTGCAAGTAGTCACACAGTTATAAACTCCAAGGTGATTTCAAATGGTGATGGGTTTTATTAGAATAAACTGAACTTATCATCTAACCTGATCCATAGGAACTTTGCTGGAGGAAAGCAGGGCTGTCAGATAGTGGGGGAAGGAGCATGGGAACAGGGTTTGTCTGGTTTCTTCATCCTAGTAGAAGGTGTCCTGCTTGGGTACTAAAGAGCTCTAGAATGACTGGGAGACTTTCACAAATGTTGGCGAGGCTTGGGTTTCTATGATTTAATGCTAAAGAAGCTGCCACACTGCTCACATGTTCACATCTGAAAGGAAAAGCCTCTATTTATTTTATAATAGTGTGGTCCCAAGTAACCTTCAGTGTCCACTCAACCACACACATCCCTCATTTTCCATCTCCTTCCCAACATCTTGCAAATCCCAAAGGGATTGAGGAGCTTCCAGATTCTCAAGGCTAGACCAGGTTTCAAGGAGATACCCTGTGCAATATTATGAATGAAACAGAAATTTTGGTGTATGGTATAGCCTCTTATCAATAGCTAATTGATAAGAGCAGGCCCTGGGCTCCCTACTTATCAGACACACATGGACCTAGAGTTGGACTTCTCTCTCAGTTGGACCATAGTGTATCCCAGAGCAATGAGAAATGAGAGACCTACTTCTTAGAGTTCTACACTGAACTCTTTTCTGTCTCTCCTCTCTCTACTTCATTTCCACTTACGAGTATTCTCCCTATTTTATGTCCAATAAACGTGTTTACTCAAAATCTTTTTCCAGGCTGATATTATAAATCCAAAAGATGGATGGTAGTTTTGTTTTGTTTTTTTATTAAGCAGGAAAGTTGTATCAGCAGATTTCATTTAGTGAAATTTATTCTATATTCTCAACTTCAGCATTATTTCCCAGTACAAATATTTTTTTAATGTGGTTTTAAACCTGATAGTATACTTGTATTCACTTTACTCTTGAATTAAACGCCTCATTAAAAATACTACAAAAGAAAAGGCATTGTTTTAAAATCCATAACTGAGTTATATATTAAACCATTTGGGGGCCTCATTCACTTGATTGTTTTTTGTTTTTTAATTTAGGATCATACAAAAAAAAGGAAACATGTGCATGATGCTTTATTGCATGGCTGTACTGAAGCACAGCTTTCAAATTACAAATCATAAACCAAGGTTTGTGGGGCCAGAGGAAAATTCAAAACTAGAACCTGGTAAACTCCTTGCTATAAGAATTAAGTAAGATGTGACATACATCTCACTCCTTATACCAGACACATGAAAGTGCTTGATTTTGTATCAGGTGTTTGTGACAACTATAGGGAATTCTGAACTTTCAAACTTCAAGTCCAGAACTTGAGTTTTTTTACCATGAAAAAATTATACATAGTCTTTAAAAGTAGATTTTTATCATGGTCTTTAAAAGTGATGACACTAGTATATTATAGCGTGGATGTTCAAAATTGCAGTCTGCCTGTGGTGGGTGTGGCTAGGGTGTCTGATGGGGTCTCTGTTTGGATGAGTGCCTACTTTTAAAGATAATGTTTTTATTCTTTCTCTCTTTCTTAGTCTATGATTTCACTGACCTAAGTGGGTTTTAGTACTGCTTACATCACAGACAGGCCAAATGGATTATTGTATTAAAAAGAAATTGAGGGGAAGCCGGGATGGCTCTGTGGGTTAAGTGCTCACTTTGCAGCTCCGGAGACCGGGGATCAAATCCCGGCCCTGGCCTGTGCGGACCCATATGCCAAACTGGGGAGCTCCCCCAGTTCAGTTCTCTCTCTATCTCTGTATCTCTCTGTATCTCTCTCTCTCTCTCTCTCTCTCTCTCTCTCTCTCTCTCTCTCAAAAATAAATAAATAAAAATTAAATAAATAAATTTTTTTTTTTTTTTAAAGAAATTGAGATCCTTAGTTCATAAAACCCAAACAAAGTTGTGTTTTGGTGCAGAATGGTAAGGAAGGTTTGTAGTCTTTGAAAGGAGCAAGAAGAAGGCAGATTGTTTTCATTTCCAGTGTTGAAGACATTCGGCATCAAACTTTATTATCATAATAGTGTTTACATCATGTTTACCAGGAACGAATCAAAGCCCTTTACATATTTTAAATCGTTACTAGTTCTCCTAACAATTCTATGAGGAGGTACTGTTATCCTGATTTAACAGATGAACAGACCAAAGCACAGGGAGAAGAAGTGACTTGCATACACAGCTAAGAAGTGCAGAGCCATGATTCAAACCCGAGTGTCCTGACTCAAGCACTCTTCTTCCCACTGTGTTATGCTGCCTCTCTATATCATCTTGATGTAGGAGAACTCTTCTCCTAGAATCATAGGAAGCAGAGATGGGCTTTGAAATAGGACTTTCTGAGCATGCTGCTTTCCATCTGTGAGCCAAAGTTTTCTCATCTTTACCATGGCATCTCGTGTAATCATTCCCCATCTCCTACCACTTATTAAAAGGATTAACTAGATAAATACCAAAAAGCTTGAGAACAGGAACTGACAGATGGCAGTACCAATAAATGTTATCTCTTGTTGTCATAATAAATACATAAAAATCATCTTTACTATGTGAATTATCATAGACAAATTTCCTGAGAAATGCTAAACATTTATTAAGCTGGCAATTTTTAGCATTTATCTCATAAAAATTCAGTAAGTTTACTCTTACCATTCTATTTCACTGAATTTGAGAAAACTCAGATTGTAAGAAAAGGTGTTATTTCTTCTAAAATCAGCTAAGCAAGCCTTCAAACTCAGGGCACACTGGCCCCAAAGCCTCGGCTCCTTTTACCAACCCTGTTTTGCTCTATGAACCCCAGGTCCCTATTCGTTGATCAAAAAACATCAATACAAAACAAAGGGAAAAAATTAATATTAAGCTTGTGAAATTGCATCCTGGGCATGATGACATATGTAATGTAACTGTATTAGCTCAGTGGAAAACAACCATGCTCCTCTGTGCTCAAACGGGTCCAAGCCCATTAATAAAGTACATTAATAATTATAGCACAATGAGAGACCACCCAGGAAATCTCGGTTGATATAGGAAGTGGCTGCTGTGGCTCCTAATTGAGACCTATTGCTTCTTGAATCAGGGCTGAACCATTTCTCCAGGGGGACATTAAGCGTGCTTTGTCCATAGAAGATGTGAAACTTAACAGCTGTCACAACCACTTGTCACTATTGACAATCCTATAAAATTTCTCTTAAGATGGGAACTCTGTGTTCTAGTTCAAACCAAGTGAATGTTTCCTGTTTGTTGACCTATAATACAACTTCAAGAGTCATCAATTCAGAAAGATTCCTTTATTCCCCTCTGTTGTACATGATTGTAGTTCTGTTACAAAAGGAATGCCTGATTGTTTCCTTTTGGCCAGATACTCTAGCGTTTCCTCATTTTTCCCTCTTTCCTCTGTACTTTTATTTTTCCTCTCATGTGTTCACCAGTGGTATCCTGAATTTTAGAGCCAGCAGGGTACTAGTATACGAGCAGTTGAAAATGCACGGGTTGTAAATTTCACAGATCTGGTATAAATCTCACCTTTGCTTCTTAGCAGCTGAATAAACTTAGGCACGGCTTTTAACCTCTCAGGGTCTTAGATTCCCCGTCTATTATACAAAATGAGAGTAATACAAACTGCCTTCTGTGGTTGCCTACCATACTAAATGTATGTGTCTTGGCAATGTAGTTGCATGCAGTTAAGTATTAGCTGAATCTGCCCCTGTGTCCTGCCCCCCTGCACACACAAAGGCATGTCCCAAACAACACAAGTTGTCCTTTCCAAATTAAGATTTACAATCTCTGCTTAAATGTATCCGATTAGTGTTTAAGTTCCTTATGGGCCAGAAATTGGCTTGCATCTTACTGAATTTCGTAACACGAATATAATATTGTCTTTCAAAGGTGAACCCTTAATGTCCACAGACCAGCAGGGGAACCTCTGATCTTGTCTTTCCTCCTTTTCTAGTTACCAAACAGCACATTCTTCCTGAGAGGTAAGACCCAAAAGTATACAAATCAACTAGGGAAATCAAAAACAGTGATTCTTAAGAGAATATGATTCCGTAGATCTCAGTGAAGCCCAGGAACCTAGATGTCTGTCATGTTCCCCCGGTGACCCTGGTGTAGGCAGACCAAACTCCCACTCTATGGAAATACCGGACTGTAGGAAGGGCGTGTACCTTCAGTAACAGTTTACACAGACCATTGATTATGGCCTCTCAGCCAAGCTCAAGAAAAGGGAGTAATATAGGAAAAATATAACAGGGCCACGGAAACCCCTTATCTGGGAAGGTAACTCCCCTTAGCCTGCTCTGAAATGCCAGGCTATTTTCTACATACCCACATCAACCTGTTATTTTTAAGCCATTTCTCATTTTCCTGCACAGTTCAAAATAGTGAATACATTTTTAATCTCTTATGAGTGTTCACATGAATAGAATTATAGTTTAATTATTGCAGTTAGCTGATCCTGTAGTCTTTCTGCTCTAACATCTGAGTACTTCCTTTGCACATATTACATTTTATCTGATGGGAAGATGCCTCCTCTTTAATATTCCTTTTACCTTTGGCTGTGCTTCCAACAGAGTAGTCTTTGAGGGATGAAGGCACTTGGAGAAGGTGTAAGGGGATAAGGATTCCTGGTCTGTGCCCTGAATTTATGTACCTAAATATGTACCTGATAAATTAATCCTGAGGAAGGACCGTGAGAACAGAGTAGAGGGAAATGGAAAACATTTGAATAATAAGAGTTTATGAATCTGTGACATGTACTGACATTGGCATCCCCTAAGCCTCTGGCCTCATTTTATACTTTCATCTTGTAAAGGGATTTGCTCAGTCCTGGGTCATAAAAATTGGGGTTGTTATCCATTAGAAAAAATAATTCGAACACTCCCAATATACATGTTTACATATTTGTAAATTATATATATGTGCAACGTTCTAGTGTGTTTTGTTCATTATAAAACATAAAATTATAAATTTTTAAATTTCGATGAAGTTGAACCAAGTAATAGTCAAAAATATTTTAATGTTTGATAGAACAAAATATTTCCTAAAGAGAGTTTGAAGAAGTTTACTTCTTTTGGAGGTAAGTCATCTAATGTCCACAGTTTATGAAAAGTCTAAAGTTTATGAAACACAATTTGAAACACTGTGTTACATTTATGTCAGTATTTGGTTTTAATTACAATCTCAGTCTCATATTCATAAAGGGCATGATATACAACAAGTTAGAAGTTCAAAAAATGAGTAGTAGGTGTCAGTCTATATTTCAGATTATCTTCAGGATAATTTTCCATTTTGGAAGTCAGCTTTGCTTAGAATCAGCTCAGCTGTTTTCTTATTATTGACTTGGGCTTGCATTAGGATTACCTTTAATCAGATATTTGTTTACATGACTATTTTTTTTAAGATTTGTTTTTATTGTTTTTGACAGAGAGAAACAGAGAGAAGGGGGAGGACCCAGAACAGTCTCCATAGTTGACAGCATTAGTTTTCCATATAGTTTCACTCCACAGGTGGGCGCAGGGCTGCGCAGGGCAGGAACTGGGCTGGGAGCCTCCCACATGGGCCCCAGCAAGAACTGAACTGGGGCACACCCCAGTTTAGCATATGGGTCCGCATGGGCCAGGACCGGGATTCGATCCCCAGTCTCCGGGGCTACAAAGCGAGTGCTTAACCCGCTGAACCATCCCAGCTTCCCGACTATTTTTTTTAATCGTTAAATTTATTGGGGTGACCTTGGTTGGTAAAAATTACATAGGTTCCAGGTGTACAAGTCTACATTACATTGTCATTGTTTGGATGGACCTTGAGATCATCATGTTAAGCAAAACAAGTCAGACTTAAAAACTAAGAACCATATGACCTCACTTACGGGGTATATGTGGAAAATGAAACTGAAAGTAACAGAAACAAAAACGCATGGATATATAACTAGTTTTAAGCCACTTGTTCATGATTAGTTAAACCATCATAATATCAATATAATATGTTTATCCATTAAATCAGCTATGTAGTACCTATAAAAAATGTTCTAACATGTTAAATGAAGAGACAAGGAAAGATACTACTAGCTACCTCTTTGAACTAGGGTCCTCCCACCTTTCCTGCAGAATTTCTCTCCTACCAAATGTGACATATAAGCATGACGAAAGGCTCCATTGTGACTCTACGCGCTCAGTATTAGTACCGGTAAACCTTAATTGCTTTCCTCTTTTAGATAAACAACACATATAAATAGAAGTTTTAGTGGTTTCTTTTCATTCCCCAGTGGATCGTCTTGCGTGGTCCATTTTGAAGATAGTAACCTAGATAATGGTTAGGTCCTATTGATGATTATGTGGCATAATATCTCATTTGTCTGTATTTACAGCCTGCTGTTGTTAATGTTCTCTGTCCTGTGAATCCTGGTGTCATATTCTGCAACACCTCTTCCCAGAGTTGTCTTTTCACTACTGTGCATCCCCTATCCTCTGCTTATCACTCCACCTCTGCTGGCCAGGAAAAAGATTCTGGAAATACATAAAATATTTCTCTACCTTCCCAAGAGTCAGTGATTGCACACTTCAGCATTGCAGTGGTTCACCACAATATTTAGTTTCCTATTATGTCTAAGGAGGAACCTCGATAAAATAACATGAACCACAACTTCTTCAAGAGTCTTTGAGAACATGCAAGAGCTTAATACTTGTGTAAACTTTCACTTTATTCAAGTAAACTTAGATACAATTTATATGTGGTTTCATTTTGTTTTCAATTTCCTAGTTAACTGAATATACACCTAGATACCTATTTGCTGCCATCTAGTGTAATAAATTGGTTGATGATCATGAAATTCTGAACTCATTACATGACTTCATGTTAGTACTCAAAATAATTCTTTATAAGCTTTCAAAATGCCTAATCAGAGGCTTGCTTTTCAATGATCCTGTTTTCACTGTGAACCCTGAGCATGGTTTTAATATTGTCATAGACTATAGGGCTCAGGATCAAGCTTGGTTCACTCTATAAACTTGACACTTGGAAATTTATTAATAGTAGGGCCTTATAGGTCAGTAGATCTGATATAAATATATAATAATCTATAACCATCCAAGTTTAGTGACCATGATTACCACTTCATGGAATCAGCATAACACATAGCCTGGTTACTTATCAGCCATGTGATCTTGGGCAATTCACTTCTCTTTTTTGAACATGATTTTCTTTGTCTGTAAAATGAAATGGTGAACCTAGGTGATTAGCAAAGCCTCTTCCAGCCCTAAGAGTGTGCAACTGCATATAAACTATTGTCTCTCCTCTCCTATGATCCTCTCCTATGTCTGAAATAAGTGTTGCTTCTCTAATGTTTCTATATGTTTATCTATCTTTTGGTTATGGTTATAAAAGAGAAGAAATTCTGACTTGGACTAGGGAGAGGCAAATGTGATTCTCTTTTTTCTTGAAAGTCGTCCAGTAGAATATTGTCCACCAGTGAATAAGTAGATACTCACCAGTAGGTATCTAACCTCTTCTCTTAACATAATACCTTAATATTATACCTGAAGTATAGTACTTGTTATAAATAATCAACTTTCTAAACAGCACTCCCATTTTTGTAGTCTCTCCATTTCCTACAAGAATCTCTCTATAAAGTATGCTAGGTCTATTGTAACTCATACTGGTCTGCCCTTTCTTTACACAGTCTATATAGCTACTCTTGTTTATTCTAAAATATTTTATTTTCAGAGTGTTTTATACGTGTAAATCTTATTTCCCCAACAAGACTGAAATTTTCACAGAGGTGGGGACTGTCATTTCTCATTTCCACTAGGGATCTAGCACTGTTTTTTAGGGAATGGTTCTGATATAAGAATGCTTTCCCTATTTGCTTTTATAAATGAGGGCAAAAGGTGAAGCACAAGGCCTTCTCAAATCAGGTACAGGACAGTTAATCTCCAAGCTCTAGTGTCTGCAAGCTACCAAACAGCTTATAGAAGCCAATAAATGTCTAAGCCAAAAAGCAATGTTATCATAAAGAGAAAACCCAAATAAAACTTAGATGCAGTGCAGCGTATGAGAAAAAAAGCTTTAAAATTAGAAAAATCTATAGTTAAATCTCAACTTTACTACTTATAGTGTACATTGTGGCTAAAACTTGTCTAGCTTTTTAGAAGTTGAATTTCCTTATCTGTAAAATGAAGATTATCATACTATCATATAGCATTCCTTACAGAAGAGTGGTGAAGATGAAATGAGAAGGCATATGACAGAACTTAGCACTGAGTAGGACC
>PVKE010026647.1:0-22145 GCA_004027555.1 Craseonycteris thonglongyai
TTAACGATTTTAAGAACAAGAGTGAAATTGTTGCTGCAATTCAAGATCTACAATTGTCTCGAAACACAGTGATGCGACGAATTGAAAGGATGAGTGGGAATGTAAAAGAGCAGTTATATAATGTATGACAACAAGTCGATCGCGACACACTTTTAAGATAAAAAGTAGATCTTATATACAGAAAAGTTGGCCACCCCTGGAATATACTATATAGAAACCTATTTTCCATTGCCATTAAGTATTTTCTATGCCATTAAGTATTCCAAAGCATGATTTTTATCAGCTGTAAAGTATGCCTTTGTATGAATGTATACTTTGTTTTCCTAATTCCCATTCTTGTATATGTATTTAGATAGCCTTGACTTTTTTTGTATTAAAAACAAGGTTGTGATGAATATCTCTGAACATAAATCTTTGTATATCACTCTGCCTATTTCCTTGAAAAATCACCTGAAGGGGAGTTACTATGTTGACAGCCATTGTGCTGAAATATGCTGGCAGCCTGCCAACTAGAGAGTACCAGTCACATGCCCCACCTTTTAGTGCTGCAGTGCTCAATTACACAGATTTCTATATTTTCCTCAGTATCTTTATTCTCAACAATAAAAACATATTACTTTCATCATTATAACAGTATCATTTCTGCCCAACATGTGCTGACCCATGTTTGATATTAGGCCCTTTCAATTTATTCCTAGTTCTTCATCCATGGCTCCTCTTCCAAGGACTTTCCAAAATGCCATCAATGTTTCTTTATTGGAAATGATGTTTCCTTTTATTAAATAAATATTTCATTTGTTAATTTTACTTTTATTTATTAGTTTGGCCTTGACAATCAGAGTGTGCTAAACACAGAGAAGGACCTCCTGGTGTTCCAAGCTTCCTGGTCAAGTGAAAGGACCTGGTTGTGTCTTTGGATTCCTTTAAGGCAGGAGGATCTGTAGAATGCAGATTTCTTTCTGATCTCCCCCATTTTCTATTATATTTTTTAGTCTCATTAAAAAAATTTATCACACAAAACATTATAGCAACAATAAAGTATACTACATATTACCATTACCTCTCATTCATTCCCAGTTCCCAACTCATGTGCATTTTTTTATCACAATAAAAAGAGGCTCAATGTTGTGGGTTACATTTCCATTTAACATGACACTATAAATATTTTTCAAAGCTGCTACATGATTTTCACAATGATTTTTTTCTTCTGAAAGTCACTAATGATCACTGTATAAAATACTTGAACAACACAGATGAGTATAAAGTGGAGAGTGGGCAGGCATCTTTTTCTCATTTCTTTACTATAATATTTCACCATCAGGTATGCCTCTGCTTTTGGTTTAAGAGAAATGTTTTCCCAGTTTCATAGAAACAGAGAATAGAATGATGGTTTCCAGGGGAGGGGAGAAGGGGGAAACAAGGTGATGAGTACAAGAGTATAAATGAGGCCAAAGATTACAAATTTTAAGTTACAAGACTAAATTCTGAGGATCTAACGCACACCATGATGACTACAGTTAATAATCTGATACTGTATACTTGAAAGTTGATGAGAATAGATCTTAAGCATTCTTAACACGTACGTATACACACGACAATATTAACTATAAGAGGTGATGAATGTGTTATTATCTTAATCTTGATAATCATCTTTGTATTCCTATTGAAATTCAAATTCTTAATTAGAAATGTATATCAAATTTTAACATGCAATTCAGCATCTACTGAGTTATTTCATGGTATTTCCTTTCTGACTCACTAATATAATGAACTGTATTTATGGATTTCTTTAAGAACCATCCTTTCATTCCCATAATTAATTAATTAGTTACTGTGCTCACTATACTCTAGTGTGTAGTTCTCTCTCTCTCTCTCTCTCTCTCTATATATATATATATATAGTGTAACTAGAACAGACATCGTCAGAGTCCTCATGGTACTAATCTGGTCAGGAAGATGAGCTCATAACTATAATATATTAACATATAAGTAGAATATGTAACTACAAATTACAAAACAAAATTGGTTTCATTAAGACCACTTGGTCATGAAGTAGGATTTGTTCTGGATTCTACTTGAAAATTTTTTATTTGGGATTTTTTTAATCAATATTCAGTAGTGAAATCAGTTTATAGTATTTTAAAAAAGATTTTTATTGAAAGACAGCTAGCATACAATATTATATTACTTTTAGGTGTATGCAATAGTTATATACCTAAAGAAGTGATCACATGATAAGTCCAGCAACCATTTGACACTGTATCACATTATCATGATATTACTGACTATATTCCCTATGCTGTACATTACACCCCCATGAGTTATTTGTTTTATACCTGGATATTTGAATTTCTTATTCCCATTCACACCCCCTCCACACACACTTTACTTTTTTTTTCAGTTATAGTTGACATTCAATATTATTTTATATTAATTTCAGGTGTATAAGAATAGTGATTAGATACTAGTATAATTTAAGATGTGACCTCCCTGACTAGTCTAGTACCCACCTGGCACTATACATAGTTATTACCATATTATTTACTGTATTCCCTATGCTTTACTTCCAATCCCCATGACGATTTTGTAACTACCAATTTGTACTTCTTAATGCTTTTACCTTTATTTTTAAATATTTATTTTACTGTTGAGAGAAGGTGAAAGAGAAAGAAGTGGGGAGGGCCCAGAGCAGTCTCCATAGTTGTACATCATTAGTTGTGACAAAGTTTCATTGCACACGGGTGGGTGTGGGGCCACTCCAGGGGGTGGGGATGGGGAGCGGAACAGGAAGCCTCCCACATGGGAGGCAAGAACCATTGCTACCATCCCTGTGGTTACCAGTTGCGTTGCAGTTCAATGTAGGGTTTGTGTGGGCGAGGTTGCAAGGCAAGTACTCTACCTTCTCAGCTATCCCAGCAACCCCTACTTTCACCTTTTTCACCTTGCCCACTACACCCCTCCCATCTATCACCTGATAAATCTACAAATGCCGGCTGATACATTTTTCCTCCACTGTGATATTTTTTTATTACATTAGCCATATCTGGATATAACTGGTTCTGCGTAGTCACATATCTCCCCTCCATCATTCTTTTTTATTCTTATTTATTTTGAAGTTTAGATATTTAAATTTTTAAATTTATTGGGGTGACATTGGTTGGTAAAAATTACATAGGTTCCAGGTGTACAATTCTACATTACATTGTCTATGCATTGCACTCTGTGCTCACCACCTAGAATCAGCTCTCTTTTCATCACCATATATTTGGTGACCCCTCCTCACTCCCCCACCCCAAACTTTGCACACACAGATACTTACATTTTCCACCCAGTGCACACCAAAATGGAAGAGTGTTCAAACAGCATGCTGTACTAAAAATCTTTTTTTTTTTCTTTTTGATTCTTGTAAGAATTCATCTGTTTTAACTTTCTTTTTATTGTTGAGTTTATTGGCGTGACATTGGTTGGTAAAAATTACATAGATTCCAGGTATACAATTCTACATTACACTGTCTAAGTATTGCATTGTGTGCCCACCACCCAGATGTGATGGAATTCAAAACAGTGGAAAAACTTCCTCCAATTGAAATTCACAGATGAATGCAAGCTGTTTATGGTAATCAGTGTTGATGTGAGGATGGTAAGATGCTGGGTAAGGCGGTTCAAAGATGGAGAAGTGGGGCAAGCAGATTTGAGTGACAAACCACACAATGGAGGGCCTATAACTGCAAGTGATCAGCTTCATCAAGATCACATTGAAGAACTGATACGTGGAAATCATTGATTCAAAACAAAAAGAAGTTGCTGGTAAATGAGGAATGTCTAAGCAGAGAGTGGGACACATTATCAGTGCCCTTAGATTGTGCAAAGTTTGTGCCAGGTGGGTACTGCGCATGCTGCCTGAGGAAATGAAAGCTGAAAGAGTTCGCATTTCTCGGGAACTCCTGGAATGTTTTTAAAAAGGTGAGAACTTTTTAAAGAAGATCATTACAGGTGATGAAACTTGGGTCCATCATTATGACCCTGAGAACGCAAGTCAGTCCATGGAATACTGCCATAAGGGATCACCTCAGGCAAAAATAAATCCAAAACTCAGGCCTCTGCTGGGAAGGTCATGTTGACTGTTTTTTGGTCTGAATACTCTTCCATTTCAGTGTGCACTGGGTGAAAAATGTAAGCATCTGTGTGTGCAAGGTCAAGAATGATGGAGGGGAGATACCCATGTGACTACACCGAACAGGTTATATTCAGATATGTCTAAAGTAACAAAAAATATTATAGTGTAGGCAAAACTTATCAGCCCACCCTCATAGTACCCATCTGACACCATAGTTATTATAATATTATTGGCTATAGTCCTTATGCTATACCCTATATTTTCATGACTACTTCATAACAACCATTTGTACTTCTTAATCCCTTCCCCTTTTTACCCACCCTCAACCCCCTTCCCATCTGACAATCATCAAAATGCTCTCTGTATCTATATTTATATGTTTCTGTTTTGTTTATAATATTCTTTATTTGTGGTATTTGTGATTCGTATTTATATTGATTATGTTTTAAAAAATGAAAGCTTTCTTCTTATGTCCCCAAATAGTTTGAATATCAGAATAATCTATTTCTTAAAGATCTAAAAGCACTGCCTAAAGTAAAATAATGTTTAGGGCTGGTTCTAGGTTGAAAGTAAAAGAAAGTCTAGGCCTGGCTCTTTTCCTGTTGTCCCACTTAGGGGAGCTCTCTGCCCCTGTGCAAATTACAAAGCACAATAGGAAGAACTCTGTAATAGCCCAACTACCTCTTCTCCTCTATAAAAGTTTCCTCTCCTTTCTTTTATCAGACTTTCATTTTGCCCACCATGGTTGCATGTTCTAGATGTCAATTCCTGTTGTTCCCAAATAAACCATTTTGCTGGAGAAATATCTGGCTGGCTTTTTGTTTAAGGTCACCATTCTCATGTTTTTTGTCTTCTAACTCTTGAGTTGAGTATGTAATTGGCTTACATTAAAAGCAACAAATTTTCTTCTGTATACAGCATTAGTTATGAACTACACGAGTAGGTTTAATAGTAAATGTTTTCATGATAACTTAAAAAATACATGCTGCAATGAAATCTTGGTTTCTACTTTGGCCCAGCTGTAGTTTAAGAGTAGTGTTAACATTTCTAGGTGGTACAGTTTTACTGGTTCCTATTTTTGTTATTATTATGTTTTTATTTCACTGTGATCTGAGAATGTGGTCTGTACTACTTCAACTTCCTGAAATTTATCAAGGATTTCTTTGTGGCCAGTTTTATGATCAACTTTTGTAAATATTACACAGGTACTTAAAAGGCATCTGCCCTGTTTTCAGAATTTAGAGTTCTATAGTAGAGCTGCCAGATCAAACTTAAGTATTCCGCTTCTCTGTCCTTACATATTTTCCTAAGTACTTATCTTCCATGAGCTAAGAGAAGTCTCCTACTGTTATAGTCCTGTTGACATAGCTTTACAAGGACCTGCTGCCCAGGGTTCCTGATCACCTCCTTCCTATGCTGCTTCCTATTCCCAACCCCCCTGTGCCATGATTCACAAATAAATACTAATGGGCAGGGGAGGGTGTGTGTGGGGGGGTGGGGGTGGGGGGGAGGCGCGCGCCAGGGTCCTTTATTGCATTTAATGCTTCTGCTTCGATTCTAACTTAGATAATATCATAACCTTCTGATTTCTTTCCGAGTACCTTATTTTAGGTGAAATTTATGAATGAAGTAAAAATATTTTACAACCAGCAAGGGCCTATCAGAAAGGGCGCTATTTTGCTAGTTCTTACAGAGCTGACCCAGAGCTAACTGGCTAAATAAAATTCCAAAATAATTCTCAAAATTGAGCTGGGAATTTTCATTCGGTCCATTGGGAATCTTTCTTTTTTACAGGGTAAACTTACCCTATTTACATTTATGATCATCAGTGTTAATGTATAATCTTAATTCTATTATCTTACTTTCCTATTTAAAATTTTCTTTATTTTCAATATTTTCCTATGTAATGTACATTTTCTCTTAGTTGTTTGCTTTTGTTTTTCAGATCTGGTACTTTGAAAGGAAACAAATATAAAGTTCTCTTTCTGTTCTTTTGATGAACAGCATACCTGAATATGGATAGAGTAAATCTGTTTCTATAAGTCCCTATCACAAATACAAATCTTTCAATTCAAAGGAGAGAACTAGTTGACAAAATGAAAACCATGAAAGCTCAGCACCTCATTAACATGGGGGCTGCAGCCTGCCACAGTGGTATAAGTAAACCTACAATGTCATAGCAAACAACACACGAGGTATGGGCAGAGAGAGAGAGGGGGGAGAGGGAGAGGGAGAGGGAGAGGGAGAGAGAGAGAGAGAGAGAGAGAGAGAGAGAGAGAGAGAGAGAGAGAGAGAGAAAGAGAGAGAGAAGGAAGAGACAAGAAAGATAGATTTAAAAATATGTAGCGGGCTTATCTGAGTAAGCATCAGTTTTCAAATCTTATAAGGTACCTCTGGAAAAAAAAGGAAATGGGTAGGTAAACAATGAATGAAAGAAATACTGCATTTAAGTAAATCATACTGCTTTTATTTATCTTTTATATTAGCTATATTTTAAAGTTAAAAAATGTAAACAGGGGAAAGCCGGGATGGCTCAGCGGGTTAAGCGCTCGCTGTGAAGTCCCGAGGACCGAGGATCGAATCCCGGCTCCGGCCCAGGTGGACCCACATGCTGAATTGGGGAGTGCTTCCCAAATGTGGTGAGGCCCCCAGTTCAGTTAAAAAAAAAACCAAAAAAAAAACATAAACAGGACAGGTCTTGATAACTAACTCCTGATACAAAAATTTCTATTGGGTTCATTTGTTTTTATATTTTTCAATCAATTACTAAGAAAAGAAGTTCTCAAATTATCAGAGAGCAAATAAAGTTACCAAGTAGTAAAAATCCTTAAATATATTTTTGAAAGAATTAAATGTATATCAATTGTAGCAATAGTCATGCAAAGTATAATTTGCATAATTGAGACTCAGTTTCTTTCTACAGATTTTAGTTAAAAAGTAGAAACAATAGGAAAGGAATAGGATGCTCAAGTATTTTCCTTCACATCTCTTTTGTGACTTAGCATGGCTAGATTAGAGAATCAGAAAAATATATATATACCCTTACCTAGAAGTGCCACCAGGGTTAGGAGAATCACAATGTGCTTCATTCCTTTTCTTTTATGGAAATATAGAAGAATGCAGAAAATTAACATTTCTAAAATCTAGAAATAAAAAAGATAAAAAAAGAGTAAAATATAAATTATACCAGGCATTCGGAATGTTACACTTCTCTTTGTTTTTTGCAACAGTTCTCATATGAGAGTTGAAGGTGATGTGACTGGAGCTCCTAAGGACAATTATAAGTACGTGAGAACGTAAGGAGCCTCAGCCACCCAGACCCAGAGCTCTAACATCACCTACATGTCCACCTCGATCTTCAGTCCTGACATCCTTGCAACTCCAGTCTCACGGATTCAAGTAGCTACTCGCCATGTCCACACGCATGTTTAATAGCATATCTCACAAGTATGGGCAGCACTTAACTCCTGAGCCTACTTCCCTGTTTGTTCCTGGATCTTTACCACTCAGCAAGTGGCATCACTGTTCTCCTCCCTTCCCCTCACTCCCTGCCACTCGCTCTGACTACTGCAATAGCTTCTCATTTGCCCTGATTTTACTCTTGCCTCTCTACAATCCAGTCGTGCAGAATCCAGAGGAATTATTTAAAAACACAATTTGGATAATGGAATATTTCATTCATAGAGAATATATATGATATACATATAAGGTATTTACAGTGATCTGACAAGTACTCATGTGCCTTCTACCCAACCTGAGAAACAGATCTGACCCATAAATCTAAAGTCTGTTGTGTACCCCTCTCCAATTGCACCCCCTCTCCTACGACCTCCCAGGAAGCACTGTACTGAATTTTGTGTTTATCGTTCACTTTCTTTATAGTTTATCACATTTCTAGGTATCCCCAAACAATCCCCTCTTTATTTGTGCATATTTTTTGATTTTATATAAGTGGAATCATATTGCTTTCACTTGCTTTTTTTTCACTGTGCGTTATGTTTACGAGATTCATCCAGGATGATACATGTAGTAAAAATATAAATTAGATCCAGTCAGTCCTTTGCTTAAGCCTCCTATGGTTTCCTAGCACATTAAGAATAAAATTCAAACTCCCTCCTGGATCGCATAGCCCCAGCCAACTTCTCTGACCTCCTCCTGCGCAGCTCGCTCCTGGAGGGTCCACCCTGTGCCAGCCACAAACGGCCTCCCCCACCCCAGTTCTTTCAGTCCTCAGACTGCTCCTGCCTTTGGGTCTTCGTACAGTCTGTGCTCCCTGGAGGGCTCTTTCCCTCATCTTTGCACAATGGTTCCTTCTAATTTAACATCACCTCCACTGAGAGATCTTCTGGGACCACTCTGATGTAACAGAGCTACCCGGTCAGGCGGCTACTGAAGAGCATTTTGTCATCACCTGTCACACTTCCTGTTCATGTATTTACACGTTTCTTGTTTCCCCCACTAGCACATTAGCTCTATGAGAACAGGATCTTTCTTATCGGATGTGTTTGCCACTGTCTCCAGGGCCTGGCACACAGTCAGTTACTCAGTATTTATGAAGTTAATGAGTAAATTGTAACTCAAATTTACTAGGCATAACTTTCTAAAAAACAGGCCTAATGTCTAATAAATGAAATGCTCAGTAAATACTGTTTAAATTTTTCCTACCCTTAAGAAAACACTAGTGTAATTTTGAGTTTTCAATTTTATTTTTGTAACTTCCTTTAACTTCCTTCTTTTTTGACGTCCTTAAGATAACCTGAAGGCTTTTTTTTTAAAGAGACAGTATTTGTGAACTGAAGTTGTAAATATGAATGTTTACTTTTCCAGCATCAGACAAGTAAAAATACCACAACTAGTTTTTTTCTTCTTCTTAAAAGTTACTACAGGGGAAAGCCAGGATGGCTCAGCGGGTTAAGCGCTCGCTTTGAAGCCCCGGAGACCGAGGATCAAATCCCGGCTCCAGCCCAGGCGGACCCACATGCTGAACTGGGGTGTGCTTCCCAAAGTGGTGAGGCCCCCAGTTCAGTTCAAAAAAAAAAAAAAAAAGTTACTAGAGCTGGGACTTCCCTACTTTCAGGGCAGCATTTTACTTACAGAGCCCTTTCTAAGTCAATAGAAATTTCTGCTATTTCTATTTCAGGCTTTGCTTGTTGGTTGGTTTTCTCCTTTAATCTTCAGTGGGTACAGAAAGCAGCAGGAACATATCTTCTGCACTTAAAAACCTTTTCATCTAATATGGAAGATTAACTTATCCCTTAGTCTTTTCTTTTCCTGGTAAATTAAACCAATGATTTTAACTTTTCCTTATAAAATTGATTTAAACTCCTATCTCTTTGCCTTCCCAAAGCCGCCATCCTAACACTGGGTGTGCCTACCTCTACAATTCTGCATCGTGAACAGAAATGTCCCTCTTGGCTGGTCTCCATTCAGCCACCAGCGTCCATTTCTCACGTGATACAATTACAGACAACACACAGCAGCATTCGGGACAAGCATGTGCTGCTCCAGAGAACACAGCTCTTCCCACTCTGATGCACAGAGCTGGTGAACTAAACCTATTAGCATGCTGTTTATTAACTTTTTTGGGGGGTGGGTGGGGAGGAGAGCAGTTATTGGCTCAAAAAATCATGTATGACTTTTTTGTAAATTCCACCTCTGTGGCTTTAGATAAATAAAACATAAGTTCCTATTATTCATAGAATGACTATAGTGGCCCTGGGTTCTGTCTTGTGGCAAGAGGTCATGAAGCTCCCAGGAATAAAATATTCAAGCAGTATGAATTAATGTTAATTTTTTCCTAGCAACATTCCCCCTCTCTTTGAAAATATCAATATTAAAGCAGCTGTGATTTCTGCAGGTTGTTGCAACCCAGGCAGAGGCTGCTTTGCTGATTGCTGCCTCAGAGGTCAGAAATAAGAACACTTATGCATGTGCTCACCATGTGCTTTACTTGTACTAACAACCTTAGGGGTAGGTGCTATTATTATCCCCATTTTACAGACCAGGAAACCAAGGCTCAAAGGGCATGCAGCTCTGGTAGACAGAATGATGGTTCCCCAAAGATGGTGGCATAATCTCTGGAACTTCTTTGTTATTTTACATGGCAAAGGGGCTCACAGATGTAATTAAGGCTATGGATCTCGACATGGGAAAATTATCCTGGATTATCCAATCCACGCGAGTCTTTCAAAGCCGAGACTCTTCCCACCTGTGACCACAAAGAAATGCAATGTGAGACAGACACCTGTCAAGGAATGCGGGCAGCCTCTCTGAAGGCAAAGAGAGATTCTCCCCTGGAGGCACTAGCCGGGAATGCAGCCTTGATTTTAGTCCACTGAGACCTGTGCTGGACTCTGTCCTTCAAAACTGTAAATTAATAAATTTGTGTTGTTGTAAGCCACTAAGTTTGTGACAATTTGTTAGGGAAGCAGTAAGAATCTAATTTAGGTTTTGGCACCTGAAGCTTTCCAGCGGACCGGAATCTTCAGGATGAGTTTTCTGAACAGACTGGGTTTTCTGGATTGGGTCTCTAACATAATTAGATTTAAAGGCACTCTCATTCTGTTTTCAGTGATAAAAAGAGCACAGGCAGTGCATGGCATGATGTGACAAAAGAGATGCACAGAATTTCACCACGGATGCCCCACCTCCAGCACCTAACTCGGAGCCCGCACTGACCTCATCCCCTCTCATGAGTTCTCTCCTAAAGGTGTAGCCTTTGATGTGGCTTCCCTGCCCGCAAGAAATGATCTCCACGTCGTTTCTCTCTATCGCCAAGTCTGGACCAAGATTTAATGCTTGGTGGTCAGCTTTTTATTAATTCTGCATGAGACACGTGCAGTGAAACGAGTTGGAGTGTGCACCCGGGAGGCAGGCTGCTGGGTGTTGAATTCTGGCAAGTTATTGACCCTCCCTACCTCGGTTTCCCCATCTGCCAGCGCATGGGGCTGTCGTGCAGGTGAAGGACGGAATGCAGTCAAACCGGGAACAGGGCTTGGGAGTGCCGGCTGCCACTGCAGAGGTGTGCCCAGTGCAGGCCTGCAAGTGCTATTCGCATTCAGACAACAAAGCAAACGAACCTCGGGTCATGGACACTGAGGTCTCAGAAAAAGTTTTCTCCCTTCAGGTTTTCACACCTGGTGGGGGTTCTGAAGCTGCGCTGCCAGAAAGGCTGACTTAATAATCGGCTTTGGGGTGTAGAATTACACCAAATGACAGGCTCAGCCTCTGCTTCTGCTGAGTTAATTTTTTCGTCTGGCAGAGAGAAAATGAGCACCACGCAGATTATTTTGTGACGGATTCTATGTGCACAACAGAGGTTTCAATTTGAATAGTCGGTTGGAAAATCTGGGTAGGTGAAATGGCCGCATTCAAGCCTGCCAAAGAACATAAAGTAATTGAGGCTTAGGGCTGCAATTCCTCCTGTGGGTTCGGCAGACCTAGTTAATAGGTGTTAATCAACAAAAGGTCCTTCCAGAAAAGGGCCATGGCCACATAAGCCCCAGGTAGGCAGAATTAACAAAGTTAAGCCTGTCTTTTTCCTAAAGTACCGGTACTTCTAATTTTTAACACAATAACAGAGATGATGAATTTGTCAGTGAGGCCATGTTTACCTAGCATCGCTCCAAGCTAGTTTGACCTTGAAAACCTGCTAGATTTGTTTGTTTGTTTGTTTGCTTTGGGGCAAGAACCGGGTAGACTACCCTCATGCATACAGGATAAGAAAGGCTGCTTAAGTAGGTTAGCAAAGGACACTCCATTCTTTACTGGCCAACACACACCAGGCTTCTCCAATCCTCTACCAGCTCAGAGGGTAGGCTCCTGGCCTGAGGCTTGCACTTCATGTAAGCCTAGAGGTGAAACGGATCACCTGGCACAGGTAGACACATCAGACGAGGAGATGCTATTCACCAGCCTGCAATACAATTTTACAACCCCCTTTTGAGAAATGTAAAACTTATTCCGACTTTAAAATATTTCTATTCATTTTATTAGTTAATCAGTCCTGACAGGCAATTCAGGTACTGCTTTTATACTTGGTGAAATACAAAAACAGGCAGATGAATGATATTTCAAAGAACAGACTTAATTACTGTAATTATAATCTTTGTAGTCACTGTTTGCAGAAAAAGAACAGAATCTGCCACATCCAAGGATTAAGTATTAGTTACTTAGATGTTTAACAGATTTAAACCAAACTTCAGCTCAAGATCTTAGTGTATGTAATTGGTAACTTCTATCTAGAGTCTTTAGAGATGCAACATATAACACATTAAATTCCAAACTAAAATAATGGAGAGCTATTCCATTTAGCTTCTAATGCCAACCATGTTATTCAAAGGTGACTTTATTAAAGGTTTATTTTATGTGATCTTACAGATATCTGGAATTACCTACATCTTTTGGTGACATTTACTTTCAAATACACTTTCCTTATTTTACAGGAATATAGGTCTCTCCCAGGACTGTAAAATTCCTGCTACAGGGAGTCCTCTCCATACCCAGGATGACTAACGCATCGAATGAATTAGGGACTGACTAAATGAATGAATTTAAGAGTTGACTTGAAAATGGCAAAATGCAACTGATTTCTTCTAGTGGAAATACAAGGTTTAGTAAAAAATAGTTTTATTCTTTTAAAATGTTTTCTCTAGTGTTAAACCAATATAAGATATATCATCATCAAACAATGCTGTTTATTCCAAAAAAATAAATCCTGATGCATCTTTAATCATCAAAGGACTCAACTTAGGCTATTAATTTTCTGGTCATAAACTATCTGACCATTTTCTTACTGGATGAAGAATTTGTTTTGCCTGTAGGCAAAGAATAACAATGTGTTGGTAGGACTTCAAGTTTAGACTATCATGAAACATTCAACAAGTCCTTTTAGTTCTTAGATTTGATTGATGAAAGCTGTGATAGTTAAAGGACTGGTTATGGTAGATGCGTAGGAAGATACAATGAGGTAGGCAGGAGACACAAAATATGACAGCTCTGAAGAAGGCTAGTCTGAATTGGCAAGCCCAACCTTAAAGGTTGATGGAGGGCAGGGGTAAAGGGCGATCCAGTACAAGAGAGGGGGGAGCTTAGGGGAGAACATACTGAGTTCAGTTTTTGAGTTGTTACATTCGAGGAACCTATGAGGGATAAGTAATAGGTAGACAGGTAGCTCAGAAGAGGCTGGGGAAGGAAATGCAGGTCTGGATTTAGAAGTCTTCCTAAAGGATAATGGTGGGTGGGCACTGAGCTCTCCTTAGAGAACCCTGCATAAGTATTTAGCATGAATAGGTAAGAGTGGTTGGCAGAAGAGAGGGAAGTGACCATCAAGAGCCACAAACAGAATAGTCAGTGAGAAAGAGGAAAAGCAAGAAAAACCAACTGAGGAAGCCAGAGAGGACAGCGGTTCAAGGAGAAGATGATGAGCAACAAGTAAATGCTGCACAAGGTTCAAGAAAAATCAAGCCCCCCAGCCCTCCCCCCAAAAAGAAGCAATTCCATTTGGCACTTTGTTGGGAGGGATCTACTAGATGATAATGAATAAGGAGTGAATAGGGACAGAGAAAGTGGAGGGTATTAAATTTTTGGCAGGGAGGGAAAGGGAAATAGGATAGTTTATTAAAAGGTGTGTAGTATATAAGGATTTTTTTAAATAGAGAAATCTAAGTACCTTTGTTGAATAAGAGAAATTAGTACAGCAGGAAACCATAAGGAAAAAAGACCCGTAAATATTTGTGTTGGAGTGGTTAGAATTATATATCAGAAATGGTAAGATATATAGGAAATTCTTGTCACATAGACTAGGAAAAGCCAGACAATAATGTAATAGTGTGCAGTTCCTGCTGTAATATCCTAAGTTACACATGGAGCAAAGTTTACCAATAACTATGTCCCTGCAAATGCCAGTGTCATACTTTTAAATAACAGGTGTATAAAGTAGTATCACATAATTTTAACTGTTTTAGTGGCAGAGAACTAGAGCAGATAGCTTTTGAGGCCAAGTCTAATGCTAAAAATATATGACTCTGCGTGTTTTGATTCTTTTTACTGAATTCACAATTATTTCACCAATCCAGTTCTTGGTTAAATGCTCATCTAGGCTGTCCCAGTCTTCTTCTTACTACCTGCCATCCTAGAATATTCTTATCCTCCATCTAAACTGATTTCTGTAACAGTTGCAATACCTATGGTTTCAATCATATCATCTCTTTATATCCACTGGACATAGCCATTGCATCAAATAAAATATCCCAATTAGCAGCTTCAAATTTCTTTATCAATTCATTCCACTCTTTCTTTCACACATCTCTCAGTATTATCCTACTGCTCTCTGCTTCTCCACAGACAATCTGTTGCATTGGTCTCAATGAGTATTTTTTAAATAGAGAACATCTAACTTGAACCAAATTCAAAGAAGTAAATGTGTCTTCAGGTCTTTCCCTTTGACCTGGGAAAAAAGATTTTTGGGGGGTATGTTTGTTTTTTTACTTCAAGTTGTCCTAAAACATGTTGCTCTAAAATTTGCCAGGTTAAACGTTGTGGAAATTGTTCCAGGGATGGGTCACCCCCAAGGTCAGGATACCTGGGAAACAGGGGATGTTTCTACTGCTGAGTGAGTGTTTCAAATACTTTGGTGTTGGTCAAATATATTTACATTTTATTGAGAGATAAATACTCAGAAGAAAAGGTTATCTTAGTTCTCTAACATCTGCATGTACCAGTGGTCTAGATAACATAGTTTCTGCAATAGTAAAACTTTTAGAATTCTTACCACATAGACCAGGAACTGCCAGCCAACAAAGTAATACTGTATTGTTCTTGCGGAGATAGCCTGAGTTATATTTGGAGCAAAGTTCACCAATAAATATGTTCCGGCAAATGCCAATGTCATACCTTTAAATAAAATTGAAAAGACAAACCAAGTTGAAAAGAAACATTTATGTCTTTTTTTGCAGATGCATATATTACTTGCAAAAGTGCTGACAGCCCTTCCCTATTAAAATACTATTCATCAAACCAACCCTAGATAGCATAATGCATCTACCGACGGCATCACGTTTAGAGGAGCGTAAGGGCCAGGGAATGGATGGGGTAAGACATCACTCCCGATTTTTCTCTGTTGTTCCCGATGAATCATGGCCTCTCCAGAGCAGCTTTCCCCAAAGACGGGGAAGAGCAAAGCGTGTGCATAAGGACACATGAAAACACAACCGTGGGAAAGCCAGGATGGCTCAGCGAGTTAAGCTCTCGCTTTGAAGCCCTGGGGACTGAGGATCGAGTCCCGGCCCCGGCCCATGCGGACCCACATGCTGAACTGGGGAGTGCCCCCAGTTCAGTTCTTGCTGGGACCTATGTGGGAGGCTCCCGGCCCAGTTCCTGCCCTGCGCAGCCCTGTGCCCACCTGTGGAGTCAAACTATACGGAAAACTAATGTCAACTGTGGAGACTGCTCTGGGCCCTACCCCTTCTCTCTGTCTCTCTCTGTCTCTGTGTCTCTCTGTCAAAAATCAATAAAATAAATCTTAAAAAAAAACAACACAACAAAACACAACCGAGCTGGCTGTGTTTGCACGTGGGCCAGTACATGCCCCAGATCCAGATCAAGATGGCAGAGCCCAGAGAGTGGGGCCATCCATCACTCGACAAGCCACTCTGCACTTACGCATCTTTGGAGCCTTGACACACACACTTGGATACTTTACACTCTGAAACTGTGGTGAGTGAGCACCTTAATCATTGCCATTTATTGGAGTCCCTTTAGCAGAGATAGTGACGAACACTGACTTGGCTGTAAGATTGATTTAATCCAGTTTAGAATCTAGAATTCTAGGCATTGCTTAGTTAAAATACCACACATGGGGAAGCCGGGATGGCTCAGTCGGTTAAGCGCTCACTTTGCAGCCCCGGGGACCGAGGTTTGAATCCCGGCCCCGGCCCGTGTGGACCCACATGCTGAACTGGGGAGTTCCCCCAATTCAGTTCTCACCAGGGTGAGACCCCAGCCCAGTTCCTGCCCTGTGCAGCCCCGCGCCCACCTGTGGAATGAAACTATGTGGAAAAACGAATGATGTGCAACTATGGAGACTGTTCTGGGCCCTCCCCCTTCTCTCTGTCTCTGTCTCTGTATCTCTCTCTCTGTCAAAAACAATAAAAATAAATCTTAAAAAAAAAAACCCACACAATAAACTTACATAAGGAATGTGTTACTGTCATCACTTTAACATCACTTAAAATAAGCGTGGAAGGGAATGTGTGTGTGGGGGGTGTGGCCACGTAAAGAGGTGTAAAGGAGGGTGTTACCCTTCCAAATAACACTTGAAACTGCTTATTTATTAATAATTTGTAGCCTGAGAAAAAGTGACATATGTAACATTTTTCAAATAATACCCTTGAAAACAATTCAACATGTTTTATCATTGAGGTCAGCACGGTTGTGTATGTAATTTATGAGCATTGACTCCAACCTGAAACAATTTGGTTTGTCTATAAAAATCTCACAATTTGAAAACACCAACCTCCTACTCTTCTTTAACTATTTATTTTTATTGTTTTGTGACCGAGAAACAGCCAGAAAGAGAGAGACAGAGAGAAGGGGGGGAGGGCCCAGAGCAGTCTCCATAGTTGACAGCATTAGTTTTTCATATAGTTTCACTCCATAGGTGGGCGTGGGGCTGCACAGGGCAGGAACTGGGCCGGGAGCCTCCCACATAGGCCCCGGCAAGAACTGAACCGGGGGCACACCCCAGTTCAGCATATGGGTCCACCTGGGCCGGGCCCGGGATTCAATCCTAGGGCTCCGGGGCTGCAAAGCGAGCACTTAACCTGCTGAGCCATTCCAGCTTTCCCTCTCCTACTCTTCTTAACCAAATGATTGAGGATTTTGAATTCTAGTTTCTGAGAACAAAGAGCCTTTGATCTTTCACACAAGCTAGACAGTAGCTATTCAAGGTATTGTAGAAATTATAAAACAAGCTTCCTCTTATATAGCAATTTATCCAGTAATGCTTTGTGAAAACCAATTATATGCACAATTGTAAAAGCTATTTCTAATGAGAAATTTTTTAATGAAAAACAATACACATTAAGCACTGTAATAAAAGGAAAATAATAAAATCCACATATAAAAAGTTGGGCAAAATAATTGGCCAGCTTTGTCCTTTCTTTTGGG
This sequence comes from Craseonycteris thonglongyai, assembly GCA_004027555.1. Lineage (NCBI taxonomy): Eukaryota > Metazoa > Chordata > Mammalia > Chiroptera > Craseonycteridae > Craseonycteris > Craseonycteris thonglongyai. The sequence goes on from PVKE010026647.1 coordinate 17,285, forward strand.
AAAGAAGATCTTACAATTGTCCAATATTAGATTCCTAGAGATTAAAAAAGAAAAAATTTCTAAATCTGGTAAAGTAGAATAAATGCACTGAATACAATTTAGAAGTCTCAGACACTTTCAACTTTCTTAATTACATTGAGTTCCTTTGTTAGTGATTTCTTTATCTCATCTAACTATATCTAGTATAAATTATATATATATATATTATAAATTTAGTTTTGAATGGATAACACATGTATATGATAAAAAATTCAAAAGACACACAAGGGTGACCAGTGAAAAGTTAAAACTCTCTCATACTTTTATTGCTTCTGAGTTTTTCCTCAAAGTAACCACTGACACTAGTTCTTGAAATTTTCTTTCAGAGAAGTTTTATGCATGTGTGTTAGAGAGAATATGGGTTTGGTTTTTCACACACAAGATATTATACACACTTTTCTGTATATTGCTCTATTTCTACTAAACAGAACATCTTTGAGAACATTTAACATCATTCTATGTAGGGTGGCCTCACTCTATTTAAGTCTGCATAGGATTCCATTATATGGAGGCAGTGTTATTTATTTAACTTTCCAAGATGGTCCCTGTTTCACATCCTGACACACCCCTCTCAGGTTCACATCTGCTTCCATATTTGCATACTTGTGCCCATTTCTACCAATGTAGGTCTTCACTGCATTTCAAAACTCCTTAAAAACAAATAAAATGACTGATGATTTTGCAATTATACTTCCAAAGTTCGTTTTCACATGTTATTATTTGATCACTGTGAGTTTAGCAAGTAACTTTATGGCAGCTTAGTAGGTCGGATGTTCTTTCTTCACGACTGTCAGCTACTTTTGACTACAAAGGTAGTCTGGATAGCTGATCCTTGTTATATGCTTGTTTATTTGGTGTCATTTATATGTTTCTCCTTTGTAAGTGTGTGTACATTTTTCATACATATTTATAAATGTTGAAGATAGTTGTTAGCAGTTCCTTAAATTTCATTAAAATTTATTTATATCCCACTTTTTTTCTAAAAGTAGCATGAAATGTAAGTTTCTGCTGTCTTTATTTCAGTAAAGCCATGAATATTCCTTCTTTTGAAAGACACAGATTTCTGACTTAGAAAACGCTACTTTCTGCTAGTCCCTTGCCCAAAGGAGCGATCTGGAAGTGTAAGATACGGAAGAAAGGGAAGCAGCATTTGACATGCTCCTTGCCCCTGGAAATGGTTAAATTTCAGGTCAAGAATCAGATCTCGGAAATCTAATTTAAACTGCAACTGCTCCTGCAGAATTCAAATTTCAGTGCTACTTGCTTGCAGGAAGCTATTTATCCTTCTGTGACTCCATCTCCTCATCTCTAGGTACAGATTAACTTGTCATACCTGCTAGACTCCAGGAATTTGGTTCTGCAAGAGGCCAATCTGGGGAGCTGAATATGTTTAAAAAGTTCACCTGGAGGCCTGATGTGACAGAGGACCCTGGGACAGAGTGACCTCAGGATGCTAACTGCCAAGAATCAAAGGCCACCTCAGTTAAGCTTGAAAATTAATCCAAAATTGTATTCCTAATGTTATAGTCCAGAGATCATCAGGGACTGTCACTGGGGCTGTCTCAAATAGCAATCCAATTTGCAAATGGAAGGGCTGGACAGGAAGGAATGGGCTGTGCCTAGAAGACATCTCACTGGTCTTAAAGGAAAACAGAAGAAAGGAAATCACATAACTAACAGATCACAGAGAAGAAACACTAGGAGCACTATGTTCGCTACCCACAGCTAACCTCAGGAAACTGGTACACAAAACCCAAAGATCTAGGTCTCAGCAGGGGCCCCAGATAGAGCAGCGGTGAGTAAGCTACAGGTGGGAGCCAACGACTGGGTGCTGGACATGCCCATGATGGAGGCATGTGGCCCCACCTGCCACCCTCATGACCAGACCTACAGCAAAGACATTTTCTCATCCAAAACAACTCAAGTCACTTAAGAGTTTACAATGATGAGAGTTTACAATGGTGAGAGTTTCACATTTATCTTGATACAATATACAAATATTATACATTCTCTTCCTGTACACTTGCCGTATGTATGAAACAGGTAAGCAAGCTCTTTATAGTGGACAGAGTAGGTTTACTGTGGGAGGGCATATGTCACGGGAAGGCAATCTTTTTTTTTTTTTCAGTAATGTTCTGAAAGCTATTGATGTCACAGATAAGTATGGCTGACATGAGAGTTACGTTGTGATTACCATCATACTAAAATGTGATAATAACTATTATATAATGGTAGTAATTAATACTTACAGGCACAATTTGAAATGCTTTGCATAACTAACTGAATCCTTACAACAAACTTGTGAAAACTAACTATACTATTATGTTATACTATTATACACTATATGTCTATATTATAAAGCATATAATATATAAATTTTTGTTATCCATATTGGACACATGAGGAAATTGAGTCACAGTGGGAATAACTACCTGGTCTGGGATTTTCTAGTGATGCGGAGAGCTTGAATTGGAACCTAGGTGGTGATCTATCTTCTTGATGATTATACTCTCCTGCCTGTTGTATGCATAGAGGACCAGGACTGACGAATGGACAACTCAAGGCTGCCAATAACACTGTTGTCTTAGCAAGTGGAGCCCCAGGAGCTGTCCAGAGCATAACCTGAGGCCAGACACAGCATCCGCATGGGGAACAGAAGGAACGGACTCCCCTTGGTAGTGAACCTTGATGGATCTAAGGTTACTTTAGAAGAGTACCTCCAAACTGGTGTTCCTGGAACCTGTCTCATAAGACAGATGCTCCACCAGAAAAGGGATCAAGTCAAAGCTATTTGGAAAGAGGTGAGTCAAGAAAACTTAAATAGTACTTTTATAGGAAGACCCCTCGGATCCTCAATGTGTTAATGTTTGTTGTGAATCTCCTAGAGGAAGGCATGGTTGTAATATTTTCTAAGCATATTTGACCATTTATATCATCCTGAAGAAGTATTTTGAGGAATATTTTATACTCTGGGAAATGTCTGACATTTAAGTGGATGCAGCTGTGAGCCTGTAGCCTCTGTTTCAGGAGGCTATGGCTGCTCTGTTACAAAAGTCTCTGGCTGATACTTGTAGACTGAGAGTGAAGTATAAAAGTGGTTGAGGGGAAAACAGTCTAGAATCAGTCTCCTTCTGATGTTTCTGTTCACTGGCATCACTAGCCTACTAAGTTCTTCATCTATGTAAGCCCTACTCTAAGATCTACTTGCACAATTCTTCCTTACCTGACATCCAGTTTCTTAGCCCACCCTTCCCCTTAAGTAAAACCTCAGATCACCTATAATTCTGTTTCTACTGCCCAGTAGGATGCCAACTAGTGTTAACTGTCTATTGTCTGGAATCTAGCTTGTCCTGACTTCTGGTAGCCTTAAGAGTTTTTAAATATGAGGGCTACCCAGAAAGTATCCAGCCATCTAGTTGCTCTCATTATACTGACAATGGATGGATATTATATGGACAGCCCTTATATTCAGCTAACCTGACTCCAACCAAGATTGATGTCTGATTCTCTCGGTCCTTGCAATATATATCCTTTGATCAATGGAGGTCCAGCTGTTTTGTGGGATACCAGGAGTCACAGAATAAATTGGACTCATTAATATCAAACCATTTGGGATGGTCTCCCCTCAGTCCAACCTCTCTAGATTATTCAGGTTTATGACAGCTAAATCCTGAAGGAGCCCTGGATTGAGAAATTTCAATAATGTACTGAATACAAATAGTCCTGAATGTACCATCAGAAAGTCCGTTATTCTTGTGACATCTTTGAAAACAGGATAGCTGATCTGTCCTCTCAACCAGAAATAATAGTTCATTCGGCTAGATTAGTATTCTAGATACTGGCCCTCAACCAAGCTGACCTCTGGGGTGGGAAGGAGATGGTCTTCATCTCACTATTAATCTCCTGACATTCTATCAGGGGAAAGCATTTACAGGTGACTTGAAGTAATTAACTCATTAGTCTCTAGAGAGGAATTGACTGTATTTTTTATTTCTTTTTTTAAAAAATATTTATTATTTATTTTTGACAGAGAGAGAGAGATACAGAGACAGAGACAGAGAGAGACCTGAACTGGGGGAGCTCCCAGTTCAGCATATGGTTCCGCACGGGCCGGGGCCGGGATTTGATCCTCGGTCCCCGGCACTGCAAAGTGAGCGCTTAACCCACTGAACCATCCCAGCTTCCCCAGTGTATTTTTTATTTCTGTGATAATACTCTTTGGACTTAAATCAAGTAGTATATTACAGACTACTAGATTCAGTATTTTTGATAACTAAGGGAGAAAATACTATCATTTTTGGCTGATAGAAGGGGAGAGAAATTGGGTGCTTTTTTTTTAAAGGACAAAAATCATTAAAGTAATTTAAAGTTATTAATCCACTAAGAATCAGAGCGCAGTCCAAATCCTGTCATTGAGTTAACAACAGTTGGCGATTCCTTTCAGACATAGCTTTTATGAGGTCATTTTTTGAGACCAGTGGTGAAAAGCTTCATAGCCACAGAGCAACATTTGGCAATAAATTAGTTCAGCTTGTTCCCACATGGCCCAAAAATCTTCATTTGTTCCATCATGAAAAACAAACTTTCATTTGCTTGAAGCAAGGAAAAAATAGATGATTTTCTTTTGCACATTTTGACAATTTAATTTTTAGCATGCTTATATATTAATCTTTTGTTTGTTTGTTTGTTTGTTTGTTAATGCCACTAACTGTTCTTTCCCTGGTTTGGTTTTAGTCTCTGTAAAGAAAAAAAAAGCATTTTTAGTTTTTAAATAGAAAAATTCAAATATCCTCAAGGTGACAGCAACACAAGACAAAAGAAA
>PVKE010026648.1:2500-22142 GCA_004027555.1 Craseonycteris thonglongyai
GGCACAGCGCACAAAGGCAGCTAAATAATCTCAGACAGGAAACTGAAAGTATAAAAAAGAAGTGAATAGAAATTCTGTAGGTAAACAACACAATAAAAGAAAGTAAAAATGAAATGCCAAGCACCGAAAGAAGAGCTGACCAGATGGAGGAAAGAATTAGTGAAATCGAAGACAGACATTTGGAAATGTCACATAAGGAAGAAGACAAAGATCTAAGTGTTAAAAGAAATGAAAGATATCTATAAGAACTATCTGACTCCATTACAAACAATAACATAAGAATAAAAGGTATTCCAGTGGGAGCAGAGGATGAGACGAGCACAGAGAATTTGCTCAGACAAATAGTATATGAGAACTTCCTAAATCTATGGAAAGAACTAGAACCTCAAATTCAAGAAGGAAATGGGATCCTTAGCTTCTTAAATCCTAGCAGTCCCTCTCCAAGGCATAAAGATGTCAAAGGTCAAAAATAAAGAAAAAATTCTCAAGGCAGCCAGAAAAAAGGACATCATAACCTATAAGGAAAAGCCCATCAAACTGTCATCAAATTTCTCAACAAAAAAATCTACAAGCCAGGAGGGAGTAGAATAAAGTATTCAAAATATTGAAGGAGAGAAATTACCAGCCAAGAATCATCTACCATTGAGTGTGTCCATAACACTCAATGGTTTGGTGGTTACCTGGAGATGGGGGAGGAGGGGGAGGGAGAGTTGGGAATGAGTACTGGATATATGGTGATGGAAGGGGAGCTGATTCAGGGTGGAGGGCACATAATGCGATGCATGGGTGATGTGATGTGGACTTGTACATCTGGAAACTATCTAATTGTTACCAATCAATGTCACCCCATTAAATTTAACAATAAAAAAAAAAAGAATCATCTACCCAGCAAAGTTATCCTTTAGATATGAAGGAGGAATAAAGACCTTTTCAGACATACAGAAACAGAAGGAATTCTCCAGCACAAGGCCAGCATCTCAAGAAATACTGAAGCAGGCAATTGAACCTGAAGCAAAACGTAAAAGTAAATAGGGATAAACTGAAACAACAAAAACATAAAAGGGGAGAAAATAAAGGTTTAAATTTCCAAAGAGAATGAAGATAAGAAACATCCTGAAGAAAAAGAATCACTGTATATATGAAACTTTATTTTACATAAAATTCATGGTAACCACTCAAAAAGAACTTAGAACTGGGACGCGAGAGAGACAGAACAGAGAAAACAATCATAAATACCATCAAACTAAAATAACCGACGGAAACAAAAAAGCAAAGAAACAATTTTTAAAAAAGAGCTACCAGAAAACAAAAGGTAAAATGACTATAGGAAATCCTCATATATCAATCATCACCCTAAATGTAAATAGACTGAACTCACCAATAAAAAGACACAGAGTAGCAAACTGGATTAAAGAACAAAAACCAGCCTTATGTTGCCCACAAGACACACACCTCAGCCACAAGGACAAATAAAGATTCAAAGTGAAAGGGTGAAAGAAAATACTCCAAGCAAATGGCATCCAGAGAAAAGCAGGTGTAGCTACACTTACCTCTGAAAACACAGGCTTCAGGATCAAAAATATAATGAGACAAGGATGGACATTTTATAATAATAAAGGGGACAATACAACAAGAAGACATGACATTTATTAATATATATGCCCCCAACCAAGAAGCACCAAAATTTACAAAGCAACTACTAACAGATCTAAAAAAAGAAACTGACAAAAGCACAATTACAGCAGGGGACCTAAACACCCCTTGAAAGCCATGAACAGATCATCCAAACAGAAAAACTAATAAGAAAATATCAGCTTTAAATGATACATTACAGCGATTGGACATAGTTGACATTTATAGGATACTTCATCCTATAACACAGGACTATACATTTGTTTCTGGTGCACATGGAACATTCTCAATGATAGACCAAATGCCAGGGCAAAAAGCTAGCCTCAGCAAATTTAAGAAGATTGAAATCATACTAAGTGTATTCTCTGATTACAAAGCTTTGAAATTGGAGATCAACTACAAAAATAAAGTGGGAAAAACCACATATACATGGAGATTCAACAACATGTTATTCTAAAATGACTGGATCAAGGAACATATAATAGAAGAGACTTAAAAATACATAGAAATAAATGACAATGAAAACACAACATACCAAAATTACTGGGATGCAAAAAAGCAGTAATAAGAGGAAAATTTTCATCACTCAAGAAACAAGAAAAATCATGAGTAAACAACTTAATATCACATCTAAAGAAGTAGGAAAAAAAGAACAAAAAAAAAAAGCAACACTCAAATTCAGCAAAAGTAAGGAAATTATAAAAACTAAAGCAGAACTAAGTGAAATAGAGTACAGAAAAGTAATAGAAAAAATAATGCAAGAAAGAGCTGGTTCTTTGAAAACTTTAATAAAATTGACAAACTTCACAAATAATCCAAATTAGAAATGAAAGAGGGGAAATTACAACAGATACCACAGAAACACAAAGAATCATACAAAAATACTATGAAAGTCTATATAGCACTAAATTTTGCAACCTAGATGAAATGGACAAGTGTTTAGAATATATGGCCTACCTAGACTGAATCAAGAAGAACCTGGAAAATCTAGAGACAAATCAACAGTAAGGAAATTGAAATAATCATCCAAAAGCAAGAGTCTAGGACCAAATGGCCTCACTAACAAGTTCTATCAGGCATTCAAAGAACAACTACTGGTAACACCTATCCTCACACTTTTCCAAAAAAATTGAAGAACATGCAATACTTTCCAACTCATTCTATGCGGTCAACATTATCCTAATACCAAAGCCTGGTAAAGACATCACAAAAAAAGAAAACTATAGACCAATATCTGTGATGAACACCAATGCAAAAATCCTAAACAAAATACTAGCAAATAGAATACAACAATGCATTAAAAAGATTATAGATCACGTTCAAGTGGGATTCATCCCAGGGAGGGACACAAGGATGGTTCAACGTGTGCAAATCCATCAATGTGATACACCACATAAACAAAATAGAAGATAAAAACCATATGATCATATCAATTGATGCAGGAAATGCATTTGACAACATACAACATCCATTTATGACCAAAACACGTAATAAAATGAGTATAGGATGAAAGTAAGTCAGCATAATAAAAGCCATATATGACAAACCCTCAGCAAATGCCATACTGAATGGGGAAAAACTAAAACCTTTTCTTATAAAATCAGGAACAAGACAGGGACATCCCCTGTCACCACTACTATTCAACATAGTGCTGGAAGTTCTAGCCAGAGCCATCAGGCAGAAGAAAGAAAGAAAAGGCATCCAAATTCATAGTGATTAAGTTAAATTGTCACTTTTTGCAGATGACATGATCCTTTATATAGAAAACATGAAAGACTCCACCAGAAAACTATTTAAAATAATAAATGAATACAGTAAAGTTGCAGGATAGAAAATCAATGTACAGAAACCCATAGCATTTTTATATATGAACAACAAAACTTCAGAAAAAGAAACGAGGAAAATGATACCTTTTGTGATTACAACAAAAACAATAAAATACTTAGGAATAAACTTAAAGAATATGAAGGACTTATACATGGAAAACTATAAGACACTATTGAAATAAATTGAAGAAGATACAAAGAAATGGAAAGATATTCTGTGTTCATGGATTGGAAGAATCAACATAGTTAAAATGGCCATATTACCCAAAGCAATATATAGATTTACTGCAATTCCCATCAAAATCCCATAGGCATTCTTTTGAAAAATGTGTTTAAAAAATCATCAGATGTATATGGAACCACAAAAGACCCCAAATTGCCAAAGCAATCCCATGAAAACAGAATAATGCTGGAGGTATCACACTCCCCAACTCAGTCTATACTACCAAGTGTTAATAATCAAAACAGCTTGGTTTTGGCAGAAAAAAATAGACATATTGACCAATGGAACAGAGCAGAAAACCCAGAAACAAACACACAAATATATGGACAGATAATTTTAGACAAAGGAGTGAAAACTATACAATAGAGGAAAGAAAGCCTCTTCAGTAAATGGTACTGGGAAAATTGGAAATCCACATGCAAAAGAATGAAACTGGACTGTGAACTGTCACTATATAGCAAAATTAACTCAAAGTGGCTTAAAGACTTCCACGTAAGACCTGAAACAATAGACTGCAAAGAAGAAAACATTGGTAATAAACTTATAGACCTTAGGTTCAGAGAGGACTTTATAAACTTGACCTCAAAGGCAAGGGAAGTAAAATAAAAAATAAATGAATGGAATTATAACAAACTAAAAAGCTTCTGCACAGCAAAGGAAATCATCAACAAAGTAAAAAGGAACACAATCGAATGGGAGAAAGTATTTGCAAACAATGCCTCTGATAAAGGGCTAATATCTAAAATATATAAAGAATTCATACAACTCAACAACACCAAAAAATTAGGAATGAAATTGCCATATGACCCAGAAATTCCAAAAAAAATTGAAAACCTTGATTTGCAAAGATATATGTACCTGAATGTTCATCACAGCACTGTTCACAGTGGCCAAGTAGTGGAAACAACCAAAGTGTCCCTCAATAGATGACTGGATAAAGGAGTTGTGGTACATTTACACAATGGAATACTACTCAGCAATAAGAAAAGATGGAATACAGCCATTTGGATGGACCATGAAACCATCTTATTAAGCAAAATAAGTCAGACTGAAAGAATCAAGAAACATATGACCTCACTTAATAGGTGGAATATAAAACTGAAAGTAACAAAGAAACAAAAATTCATGGACACAGTCTAAAGTTTAGTGGTTACCTGAGGGTGAGGGGGGAGGTGGTAAGGTGGATGGGAGAGTGGAAGTGATGGAGGAGTAGGAAGGGGGTATCAAATATATTGCGATGGAAAGAGAGCTAACTCTGGGTGGTAAGCACATTATGCAATGCATAGACAATGTAATGTAGAATTGTACACCTGGAAGTTATATAATTTTTACCAAGCAATGTCACCCCAATAAACATAACAATAAAAAATATGTAATCAAAAATATTGTAAGAACTATGTATAGTGTCAGATGGTTAGCGAATTTATCAGGGTGATCACCTTGTAAGCTATACAAATGTCTAATCACTACACTAATACACTGGAAACCAATATAATATTGTATGCCAACTCTAATTGAAATTTTTTTTTAATACTTTTAAAAATTTGGATGGAACATTGAGAATGAGACCAAGATACTAAGCTAATGTACAGAATCTAAAAGAGTTACAGAACATGGATCTTTAAACAAGCAATAGCAATTGGAATATAGATATGAGAATCAAAAAGCCAACAAATGGTAGGTTAAGCAGGCATCAGAAGGAAGGCTGTTGTCTAAAACTAGCTTTTGTCATCTTTTGCAGCATTGTGCTTGGATAAAACAGCTCCACTTAAAGGCCGTACCAGGCATCCACTTGTTATGACACCTGGATCATAAAGTATCTGTAGAGCTAAAACATGCATTTGCGGGGTTGGGGGTGGGGGGGTGCCGGGGGCGGGGTAGGGCGGGAGAAAAAAATGGTGGTGTGAAAAAGAGAGCCCTGAAACCTCTCCTGGATACTATTATACAACAAATTGAACAATTATAAATCAACAAAAGAATCCCTAAGCAACATATAACCCCAGTTGAGAGACCTACTCATTGCAAGAAAACTCCTAAAGATTGGAAAAAAGAAGGTGACTTGGGCAGGAAGGAAGGAAGGGAGCAGGGGTGATGGGTGCAGAGACAGAGCCGTGGGGTGCATTCCGGGGCCCAGGAGAGAGAAGGATTGGGCCGGGGGCTGAGGAAAACAGGCCTGAAGTTCAACATGATCCTGAGAGAAAGGAAGACTGGAACTCTGTGGGCGCAAAACGGGGCCCAGAACCCAGTGCAGACCTGGCGGCAGGCGCCTAATACAGCCGGTGCCCAGCACAGTCTCAGCAGAAAGAATGGTCAGGACACAGTAGGAATGAAACACAGGCAAGGAGGGAATCCAATGCAGCACCAGCGGCAGGCTTTGAATATGCGTCCTCAGTGCATGCGCCTTCTCTGGCCCGTACAATCCTGAATGAGGAACTAGTTTATAAGGCTGAACCCCGCACCCAGGGCAGAGACCTCCACAGGCATAAAGATGGTGTAAGCTCGCACTGTCCTCTCTACCAGGATGGCCAAGACATGGAGCCTGGCTGCCTCTCCCCACCCTCTCAGAGCTTGCCTCACCCACCTCCACCCAGTGTTTACAAGGAAGGAGCTGTGGGGGCTAGTCAGCAGTGGACTGAAAACCACCATTATCAAGCACCACAAACAAACGAATACTTCACATAAAACAAACCCAGCCCCCAAGCTTCCTGACTGAAATCGCAGAGGCCTGCAGGAATAGTGGGACACACAGGCAGGGCAGCTTCTACATGCAGGGCTAGCACTGGGGTTTCAGAGGCACAGAGCCCCCGTCACCCACCACCACATCCTCCCAGGGGCGTGGTGCACTGAGACCAAGGCGACTGGGTCAGAGGAGAAGCTGCCTCCCAGAAAATCTTCCATCATGAATAGAGCAAAATACCATGAGAAAATAGACCACTCCAGCTTAAGAGAGACTAAATTGGTCCAGTGACACCTGTCGGGAAGCAAAAGAAAGACCTCTTCGTAGCTACCTTTGGCAAGATCCACTCTGGTAGATAGGTGCCCAGGAAGAGAATTGTACTAACAGCTACGAAAATCCAAGGGAACAAAGCTGCTCAGAAATAGAGTGAAAAATCTCCAGAAAAGGAAGTTAAAGACATAGAATATGTGGTTTAAATAATAGGATTTAAAATTGCAGTTCTGACAAAACTCAATGAATGCAAGAAAATGTAGATAGGCAGATAATGAACACAGAAAAGAAGTCCATGAACAAAAGGGACATTTTAACAAAGAAATTGAAATTTTAAAGAAGAGACAAATAGAAATTCTGGAGATGAAGGGCTTAATAATAGAGATGAAGAATGAGACAGCTAACATAGGAAGCAGATTTGACCAGATGAATGAAAGAATTAAATGTCAAAGATAGAAATATGGAAAGATGGAAGAAGAAAAAGATTTAAGAATAAAAAGAAATGAAAGAACACTAAAATAACTATCTGATTCCATAAAAAAAAAAAATATATATATATATAATATATATATATAAGAATGATGGGTATACCAGAAAGAGCAGAGAAGGGGAAAAGCACAGAGAATCTATTCAAGCATATAGCCAATGAGAACTTCCCAAATCTATGGAAAGGACTAGAACCTCGAATTCAGAAAGCAAAGAGAACACCTAACTACCTGAATTCTAATAGACCTTTTTTCAACGCACATTATATTGAAACTGTCAAAAATCAATGGCAAGGAAAGAATTCTAAAGGTAACCAGGGGAAAAAAATGACAATAGCCTATAAAGAAAAGCCCATCAGATTATCATCACATTTCTCAACAGAAACCCTACAAGCCAGGAGAGAATGGAATCAAATATTCAAAATATTAGAAGAGAGAAATTACCAGCCAAGAATAATTTATCCAGCAAAGTTATTCTTCATATATGAAGGAGAAATAATGACCTCTTTAGATATCTAGAAGCTTAATTCTCAAGCACAAATCCTGTATTACAGGAAATACTGAAGGCGACCTGAAACAAAAAATCAAAATAATTAGGGACAATTTGTGATAACAAAAATATAATAGGGGAGAAGCAAAGGTCTGCCTCTCCAAAAGGAAATGATGATAAGAAGAATGTTTAAGAAAAAGAACTACTGTTCATATGAAACTTTATTTTACATAAACTTAATGGTAACCACTCAAAAAAAAAACCACAAAAAAAACATTCAGAACTGAGACACATAAAACAAAAAAGAGTAAATAGAGAAAAAAATCAGAACACTACCACTCTAAAAATAACAAGCAGAAACAAAAAAAAGTAAATAAAACAATGGGGACACTGAGTTACCAGAAAACAGAAGATAAAGTGTCTAAGAAATCCTCATATATCAATCACCCTAAATATAAATGGAATGAACTCTCCAACAAAAAGGCACAGAGTAGAGACTAGATCAAACAACAAAACACAACCATATGCTGCCTCCAAGAGACACATATCAGCTACAAGGACAAAATACAAGGGAACTGAAAGCAAAAATAAATAAATGAAATAGACTCAAAGAAGGAAAAATAATACTCTCGATACATGGCATCCAGAGAAAAGTAGGTGCGGCCATACTTATATCTGATGAAACAGACTTCAGGATAAAAAAGCTAATAAGAGACAAAGAAGTACATTTCATAATGATAAAGGGAATGATACAACAAGAAGACATGACACATTAATATGAGGGCAGGCTGATAAATTTTGTGGTTACCTGCCCTGTGCCCATCTGTCGAATAAAACTATGTAGAAAACTAGTGATGCGCAACTATGGAGACTGCTCTAGGCCCTCCCCCTTTTCTCTGTCACTCTCTATCTTTCTCCCTCTGTCAAAAACAATAAAAATAAATCTTTAAAATTGTGCAGTTACCAGAGAGGAAGGGGGGAGGAGGTGGTAGAGAAGGAAAGGGGCATCAAATTTAGGGTGATAGAAGAACTGACTCTGGGTGGTGAGCACATAACACAACACATAGATGATGTATTATAGAACTACACACCTGAAACCTATATCATCTTACTAAACAGTGCCCCCAATTAATTTAATTCAAAAAAGTATGCATTTACAGATTATTGTGTGTCTGAGCATAATATTGTCATCAATCACATAGTTTAAACTTTAGATTGTATACAGCATAACAGGAACCACATAGGAGAGTTTCTGGAAAGCATGTGTACAATGATATCCCCAGAAAGACTCCAGAGGAACACAAGGGGGGTTTATGGTTTAGTAATGTAGACATTCTGGGAAAAGTTTGGGAGAAACTAAAATGCTACTAATTTCACTGTCAAGATTTCTGCCCCATGAGCAGACCACATTCAAATAGTTCAGCTTCATATTTGGCCAGGAACAAAAGAGAAGATTGGAAAGCTTCTTACTAGATAATAAGCAGAAACTATAGTCTCAGAATCACAGCTCTGCTGAATTTCCTCTTTATTAAATTGCATTTTTAATAACAAGAGGCACAAAGGATGTCAGCTAGTTAAGAGCCACTCATCTTTACAACCCAGCTGCCAGAGATGGCAATTTCTGACAGCACTTGAGCAGGTCTCCCAGCAACAGCACCTTCCCCTGACTAATTACAGGCCAGCAGGGCTTCTTGTTCCTGTAAATCCTTTCTTATTCTCCTTTGTCACTTTATTTCTTCTCTCTCTTTCTTTCTCTCTCTCTCTCTCTCTCTCTCTCTCTCTCTTTCATACTACTCCAGCTCAGCTCTTGTATCTCTCTAAATCTTGAATTCTCTGTGTTCTACTTTCTCTTCAGAGAGCCTTGTCAGGACCAATTTTACCAGGGTTCACACCTTCTTTGCAAGCACTTTTGTTTTGCCTATTGTTGTAGAATGAGCTCCCATCTGTGTTCTCCTTTTTGTAATAATCCATCTTTTTGCTCATTCTTTTCCAACTTCTCTTTTTCTCTTGCATTTAGGGGCTCCCTTATCCTCAGCATATTTCCTAATTTGAACAAGAGTAATTTTTCTCATAATTTACCCTCCAGGAAAACAGCTAAATCAGGCATGTCAAATCTGTGGTGCAGGACTGCTTTGAATGAAGCCCAACACAAATTATTAAAACATTATGAGATTCTTTTTGGTGACATTTCTTTAGCTCATCAGCTATCATTTGTGTGAGTGTATTGTATGTGTGGCCCAAGACACGTCTTCCTCCATTGTGGCTCAGGGAAGCCAAAAGTTTGGACACTGCTGAGCTAAATATTTAGCTCTATAGATGTTTTAGTCGACATTCTTTCTTGCTCACTGGACCTTCATTACTCTCACTTTCCTCATTTATAGCACAACTCTGATTTTATTCACATAACCATCACTATTCCACATAGTCATCTGACCCACAAGAAATTAACTCCATTTGGGAGTCAAGTTCTAAAGATGATTACAATTAGTATAAGCCAAATGCCATTATCTTATGCCTTCTTCCAACTATAGGCTAAGAAGAGGGAACTTGTTCTGCTGAATAAGAGATGAGAGGAAGTTAGCTGGGGACTTCTGGGAGAAGACTTTTCATGGTCTTAAAGAAGACCCCAGATGAAAGCCATCCTCTCTCTTCTAAACGCCATCATCATACACAGATGTGAGGCCTGGACCTGCGGGGGCCACCTTATCACCAAATTGAAGTTGAGGAAGAGCAGAAACCCTCAGAGAAGAGGAATTTGGGCACTACCTACCCTTCTCCCATAGGCCCTCCATACTACCTGTTATGTGGAACAATACATGGCCTTACTGTTTAAGAGAATTTGAGTCAAAGTTTTCTGTTACTTTCAATCAAAAGCATTCTAGTGAATACAAATGTCATCTACTTTGCTGAAAGTCAAACTGGAGCGCCACCCCAAGATGACTTAAGCAAATTGATTATTGGCTTTAAGCTCCATTATCTTAATCAATATAACCAAAAGATCTATGTGAATACAAACAGAGCACCTTAAAATGTGGATCCTGAGATTCTTGCCCTCTCCCTCTGGATATTAAGATGACAAGTCCTGCTCCACAGTTGTCTACATGACTCAAGGGAACTTACATGTATCCATGAATCAGCCTTCAGGCCCTAGAGTTCCCCATAGCTGCTGTGTCAAATGGGACCCTCATCCTCATTCTACAGTATTTCTGCTACATAGATGTTAGTGGAACTAGAGCCCTACATGCCTGGATAATAATGGGCCTGATATACTGCCCCAGCCCTCTATGCTAGAGATCTCTGTCATTGTTCTAGCAAAATAAGGAAGATAATGCCCCTTGAATGTTTACTTGAGGAAGTTTCCACAACATTGTTATTTGAGTCCCCCAAAATTCATTGTAGTCATCCCACAGTAAAATTCCTTGCACTCTGAGGAGTTTCAGTATCCAGAGACATAACTTTAAAGCCACACGTGGTGTATAAAGCAGGCATTACAGATGTGGTTTTTTTGTTGGGAGCCGGTCAGGAGCCTGAACGGAAAGGTTTCTGGGGGCTTTGATGGCAAGGCCTCGGCCTCCCCTTCACCTTCCGTTATGATTATCTATAAAAAAGAATGTGTACCTACAGCTTCGCATGAAGGTCAGACCAGTTGATTGATTACTAGGCCTGGGGTTAAAAAGATATGTATGGGGAAGGGTCTGCTTGTTCCTGATAACAAATCTGCTTATGCTAATGATAACCCACCCTGTACTTAACCCACCCTGTCTCTTAATCTCTTCCCTATTCCTTGTAATGACGTTAACTTCTGCTATATAAGACAAACAATAAAGCTATTAGGGGCTGCTCCTATTGAGGACAGCAGGCTGAAAATTTTGTCGGTCTTTAATTCCCACCGCTTGAACTTGGGGATTTCGTTCAGCCAGGCTGGTTCCTGGCAGTTTTTGTTTTGTTTTGTTTTGTTTTTGTGTTTGTGTTTGTGT
The DNA here is from genome assembly GCA_004027555.1 of Craseonycteris thonglongyai. Classification (NCBI taxonomy): domain Eukaryota; kingdom Metazoa; phylum Chordata; class Mammalia; order Chiroptera; family Craseonycteridae; genus Craseonycteris; species Craseonycteris thonglongyai. The sequence goes on from PVKE010026648.1 coordinate 14,081, forward strand.
TTGTTTTTGTTTTTTTCACTTTAGAAGCTAGACTATTAAAGACATTTCTCAGACCCCTTTCTTCAGCTCAGGTTCTATACGGAATAACCTACCTTCTCTAAGCAGATACATTCACATGAGGTTTGGAAGACAAGAGTGATATAAAGGCTACGCTTTTGCTGCTTTTTGCCTTTTCCTTTTCTTTTTGCTGGCAAGCATGATCACGGAAGCAATCAGATTTTCTGCAGCAGCAATAACGGGGCTCCCTAGCTTAGTGTTATGGAGAGTCAGAGCATGGGTATTCGTTTGGCTGGCATGGATCATGGCTGAGGTTAACGAGAGCTAACAGTGGTGGTGGCTCCTTCTGGCTCCTCAGCTTGTGGATGAGGTGTGCTGTTCTGCTTTCAGCAGCTTATTGGTTTCTCCATTCCTGACTGGGATGTGGCAACAATAGCCCTGCCTGGCCAGTTCAACAGTATTGTTCAGGATGTCATTCTTAGAAACTCAGGCTAATTCTGGGTATTCTGGTCCTTACAACATTTTTGTAGGCATCTATATAAAATCACCTCTGCATAGTTTCTGTGATCTGGAACGAAGACCCTGATTGATATACAGCCTATTACTCTCCAGGGTGCAAACAAGCAAAAAGAGTAGTGGAAGGAGAGCAAATGCTATTACCAATATCATACAGATACCCAAAAACCCCAGTGTGCCCCAACGAAGAGAGGTCATATTGCTGTTAACTTATAATGCCAGACTTTCCCTTCCTTATAGCATTCTCACTCTCAGGGGCTCCAATTTGTTCTTGAAAGCTGGCATCTGTCAGGATCACATGAATCTGTCAAACATACCCATCTATACTTGAAATCCTGTGCTTCACAAGTTTGAGCCTTTTGCCCAAAGACTCAGAATCTCTGTGGATCTGTGGGTGTAAATGGACACAGAAGGGGGTGTTTATCAGCTAACTCCACTTGCCAGGAATCTCTGTGCCCTAGATCCTGAGTAGTCAGATGGAACTGTTCCTAAATTTAATTCCTAGGAGTAACTGTTTAGCTAAGGCACCCTATTATTTCTATGAAACAGATATGCTTCTGTTGTTATGAGAACCCAGTAAGATAACACAGTGAAAATGCTGAGCATTGTACCTGTACCATAGTAAGTGCTAGTAAACAGTTTCTTTTTCTTATTAATTTGGTTAACGTAGGTAAGCAGATCAATTCTTACAAAATGATTTGTGATTATTTTAAACATTTTTCTGGAAGCTTTTACTGGGCCTGGTTTAACATTATATATAGTTTGTTTGGTTTTTCATTTATTTTTATATTCAAATGCTAGAAAAACATCATTTGCAAGTATTCTGTCTTGAACATATTTTGCAAGCTTTTCTAAATGGAGCTCACCATTTATTTATTAATTCAACAAATGTTTTTTGAGTGTTTTGCGTCAGTTCTGTTTTAGACATTGAAAATGTAGTTGAAATAGTAATACGGTCCTTGTACTTACAAAGTTTTCATTCTGGAGGAGGTTACAAATATTTGACGAATAAAGGCATAAAATATTCCTAAGCACGTGCTATGGCCAAAACCAATTAACTTTGTTGTTCTTTCTCTCTCTTTTTCATCTAGTTGCAATCTCCTACTTTTCCTTCCCTTCTTCCTTCTCTTCCTTCCTTCATTCCTTCCTTCCTTTCTTCCTCCATTCCTTTCTTCCTTCTTTCCTTCAGTCAATAGCACTTAATAACTACTTATTGCCAGACACATTTCTTGAAAATAGAGCCATAGCAGAGAGCAAAAAAAGACAAACATCTGCAGTTTTGGAACTTGTATTCTAGCCAGAGAATAGTTAACTTAAATAGCTAAGAATAAACAAATAATAGGATTAGCACGTAGTTCAAGGAAAGACATAAATTAGATTGTTTTTTAAGTGACTAGAGGATAGGAGGGCACTGCTTTGGATAGGATGGTCAAGGGAGCTAAGAACTGAAGGGTAAGACGGAGTTAGCCATTTAAAGAGTTATGAAGAAGGAATTACAAGCAAAGACTAGCAAGTTCAAAGACCGTGGGATGTTTTGTTCTTGAAAAAAGAAAGAAGGTCAGTGTGGCTGGAGCTCAGTGAGCAAATGGGAGAGTGAAAGAGTTGAGAGTGTAAGGTAGATAAGGGAAAGTCCAAGGTAGGGCAAGGTAAGGAATTAGAGCTTTGTTATAAATGTGTTGAAAGAAATCAAAAGAACCTTGTTCTCACATGCTTCTGTTTTCATCTGCACATCCCTTATCATTCCCAGACTTTGGGATACCACAATATTAAATGTACATGTCAGAGTGTGATAGAATATAGCCTGTATAAGAATGCCAACTTTCATGTCAAATCAGAGCACTAAACAACAAAAAAAAAGAGTACAATGATGTACCATCATCATCTCATTTTTTAAAGAACATTTTCATTAATACCAATAAAGCAAAAAGTTAATAAAAGCATCATCTCAGAGTTCTTATTCACTTTTCAAATTAGCATTATAAAAAACTACCTGCATTGTCCTTTTTCTTTCGTATTTCACTTTAGACCAGTAAATGACATGTGTCCTCAGGTCAGAGTTTTGGAAATGCTGCTCTTTATATTTATCTATTTATCTTTTCTTACCGTTGTTTTACATTTTAAACTCTAAAATATGTTCATATTTTCTTTTAAATCCATTTTTACAAAGTTCTCACATATGGATAGTCTCCAACTTAAGCTCTAGACTTAAGAAAATGATTCTTAAAGTGAAGACTTTCCATACTCCTAGATTTTCAGATGAATGCTTCTAATTTGGACAGCTATACCTTTGAGAATGCACTGTGATTTCTTATACCGTATTTTCCGGCGTATAAGACGACCAAGCGTATAAGACGACCCCCTAATTTTACAGTTAAAACATAGGTTTAGGCCTATATTCGCTGTATAAGCCCCACTTCCGAGGCTGTAGTCTTATACAATGAATATAGGCCTAAACCTATGTTTTAACTGTAAAATTAGGGGGTTGTCTTATACACCTGGTCGTCTTATACGCCGGAAAATACGGTATATTATAACTATTTATAATGTTGTAATAGTCAGAATTCTTCCAAGAAAAAAACTAATAAAATATTGACATTTATTATAAAGTGTTCATATGATTATGAAAATTAAGAGGTCCCATAATTTGCTGTCTACATGCTTGAGGCCAAGGGAAACCCACCAGTGGTGTATTTGAAGGCCTGCGAACCAGAAAGCCAATGGAGCAGGGTTTGAGTCTGAAGACCAGAGAATCAGGAGCACTGAAGGCAGGAAGAAATGGATGTCCCAGCTCACTCAATCAAGGCAGAGACTTTGACCTTCCTCTGCTTCTCTTTTCTATTTAGACCCTCAATAGATTGGATGATACATTACCACATTGGGGAGGGCTATCTGCTTTATTCAGTCCATCAATTCAAGTGCTAATTTCTTCCAGAAACTCTCTCATAGACATACCCAGAAATAATGTGTAGCCATCATAAAAATTAACATCACAAATGTATATGCTATGGGATAAAAAACATCCCCTACTTTGCCTTTCATCACCTTACCACTGGCTTTCATGGACTAGCAATAAGCTTGTCAGCTAGGTGTGATGGAATGTAATCATTTTTCATGCTTGCAAAAGAGGCTTCCCATGGGATGTAGAAAGTACCTTGGAAGCTCTCTTGGGTAGAAAACACAACCTATAAGTCATCAAATACCAGAAAACATTTATTAAAACCTCTATTTTATAAAATGAGAGCATGTTCGGCAAAATGCTTAAATTTTTAACACATATTTTTAGTCTCATAATTTTCTGAGATTATCTCCTCTAAAAGTAGTAGCTTAAATTCTAATTAGCAATGAACAAATAATTTTGTTATTTTTAATAATGGAAAATACATAAAATAAGTATTTTCAGAATATTTTGGAAAATAATATGTCAGCTTTAATTCTTAATTAATTGAATGTACCTGTATACAGTTAAGTATAATATTATAATCTTTATATTACTTTATTCAGGGTAAAGATTTCAAACAAAAATACTGGATATTTTATATAAAAATAAAAACTAGGGCCATTGTAATTGTTGTGTCATTATTGATTGTAAGCCATTATTTGTACTCTGTCATGCTCCATATACTTCACTTGAAAACTAAATAACAATAAAATTTTTAGCTTGATGATTCAATAAATAAATAAACACATAAACAAAACCATGGATAGTTAACAAATCTATATATTCCACCTACTCCTTTGCTAAAACACTTGAGAACACTATTGTTACAAAATTTTTAACAAAATAAATTTTGAAAACAATGTCATTTATAATGGTCCCACACTTAATATAACATAGGTAATAAAGGTTATCTAGTACCGTATTTTCCGGCGTATAAGACGACCCCCTAATTTTACAGTTAAAACATAGGTTTAGGCCTATATTCGCGGTATAAAACTACAGCCTCGGAAGTGGGGCTTATACAGCGAATATAGGCCTAAACCTATGTTTTAACTGTAAAATTAGGGGGTCGTCTTATACGCCGGAAAATACGGTACATATCTTTAGACCCAGAAGACTAAGTTTATATCCTATTCTGCCACTCCATTTTGTGTGACCTTAGGCAAACCACTTAATCTCTCTGACACCTAATTTTCTCTTTTTAAAGAAATGATAATAGCCAGACTATCCCATGGTATTGTTATAAGGATCCAGTGAGATGGTTTAAAATAATTTATACATTGAAATTGTAAGCAAATGTTAGTTATTCTATTATTATATGAATAAATAATTTTTATCTATTTATATAATACTAAATTATTTCGTTCATGTTGCTTCTCCATAGGAGATTTAATCTTGGTCAAAGCCATCTAGTTCTCCTACACCAGTCTTCAAACTGGGATGTGCTTCTCTCATGGAGTGCTCATGTACTCCAAATTGCATATGATTATTGATAGTTGGGGAGGAATCAACTTCCAGACCCTCTACTACTATGTGTGCCCTAGCATTGTATATGTTTATATCTCTCATTTCCTTTTTCTAGTATCTTTTTCTTTTCCCCTCCCCCCAAAAAGTGTATGCTCTTCATGCATCCAGAATCTTACTGTGCTTTACTACAACAGAGTGTAAAACTCAGTGGGACTATAATAAATAAAGGAACATTTGAAAGTATTCTTTTAGGAAAAGATTACTTTAATGCATAATCAAGGCACCATGGGTTTATAAGATGATATAATACATGTAAATTGTCTAACTACATTTGACCCATAATTGGTGCTTGTTCAATGCTAATTATATTTTCTTAATTCATGTTTCAAAATCCTCCTCACTTAATGGAAATATTGAACAAATGCTTTAGAAGAATGGGGATTCAGTGTGTGACCACACTTAACAATTTTTTTAAATATCTACTTTATGGAGAGATCTGGTCAAGATGGCAGAGTAAGTAGAGCTGTGCTTTCCTCCTCTCAAAATTACAACTAAACTACAGAATAACCATTATTGAGAATCACCTAAAGTCTAGCTGAACTAAAACCCTACAACTAAGAACATACAGAAGAAGTGGCCTTGAGACTGGTAGGAGGGGCAGAGATACAGAATGGGCTGGTCCCACACCCACACATGACCATTAAAAATTAGGAGAGATTATCTTGGCTCCCCAGCCTGGGGTGTTAGTTCTTGGGAGAAAATTCTCCACAACTTCTGGCTATGAAAACCAGTAGAGATGGTGGCTGAATGAGACAAGGGTGGTTGCATCTCCAGGCACTCCTCTTAAAGGGCCCAAACCATTGCTTGCTGATGAACTCACTAGCTCTGAGCTCCAGAGCTTGAGCAAAAGCTGGAAAGGCACCAGGGACATATAAAAAGAAACTGAGTAGTCTGGTTTCAGGGGAAGGACAGGAGGGGCAGCTTTCTCCCAGAGGGAGGAGCTGGGTGAAGCCATAGTTTATTTGTTAAGCCCTCCTTCCTCCCAGTATGCAAACACAGGCAGTCATCATATTTGAGTCTCTATCAGTCTGAATAACACTGCTCATTTACCCTGATTCCCTGAGGCCCCACCACACCTAGCTTTTGGACCCATCAAAGCTGTTTAGAGTAGCTTTTTTTACATAAACAGCTTGTCTTGGCTCATGATGCAGACTTTTCTAAAACTTCACAAAACCCAAAGAAGCAGCATCTGGCTTCAGTGTGTCTGCTACATCTAGCTGAGCCACCACAAGCCTGGGACTAGCGCATCCAGCCTTGGTTCTTGGCTTGGTCTTTTGAGGCACCTCCAAGCTCAATGCAGGCAGCAGCCATCTGTGGATTGCTCTGTGGTTCATGCCAGGTGACCTTGGGCAGGGCACAGGGCTGCAGCTGAACTTGGCCTGTGGTGAAGCCCCTCCAGGGAGGCCCCAGTACTGGCAAGCCTGGTAGCCATCTTTGAACCCAGCCAGAGCAACACCAGCAACCTTTGGGGACAATACATCCTAAGAGCACCCTCAGCAGGCACCACAGCCCTGCTAAAGTGAGTTCTGCTCCATAGGGTGAGCTCTTATACCACAGCTTCTCCACTAGTCACAGCCAGTTCTCATAACTAATCAACCCGAGGATCAATCCCACCCATTGATGTGCACATAGCAACCAAGGATCAACTACAGTAGGAGGGCACATACAACCCACACAAGAAACACAAGTAGAGCACATGACCAGGGAGAATGCACCATAAATCCTACAGGACACCTACTACATAAGACCACTCTACTAAGACCAAAAGACATAGCAGCACTACCTAATACATAAAAACATACACAGGGCAGCAGCCAAAATGGGAAAACAAAGAAACATGTCCCAAATGAATGAAAAGAATAAAGTCCCATAGAAAGAACTAATTAAAATGGAGACAAGGAATCTATCTACTTGATGCAGACTTCCAAACAATGGTTTAAGGCTGCTCAGTGATGTGAGGAAGGATTGCAACAAAGAAATAGCAAACAAAAATTAAGATAAAAAATATTTAAAAGAATCGGTTGGAAAATCACTGAAATGAAGAATACATTAGAGGAAATCAATACAGCGATCCCTCGTTTTTCGCGGTTAATGGGGACCAGAACCTTCCGCGAAAGCTGAAAAACCGCGAAGTAGGATTTGCCCATAGGAATTTTTGTGCATGCGGGTACAAGAATGTTTTAAATATGTAAACAGTATTCATACTTTACTCATTTAAGACAAAAATGACAACAGTATACGTATTTACTTAAACGTGTCAGTGCTAATTAATAAGGTTCATTACAAAACCTTATACAGTAATAAATATGAATCACCATGGCTTTCTGAGAGAGGCGAAGAGGCTTGTGTTGGTGGCGGAGGAGAGGCTCTCACTTGACTCGTAGAAGCTTCAGGCTCACTCGGAGACTCTTCTGCTGGAGGCGCTGACGGTAGAGCCGGGGGCTTTACCTTGGAGAGAAGCACGGTGATGGGTAGTTGTTGTCTGTTTTTTCTTTTCCTTCAGAATTCCCCTGTACAAGGACATAACCCCATCAACGCGACTGCTGAACTCGACAGCTCGAACCATATTGTCGTCAATGTCTTGTGCAAATTGTTGCATCGCTCTTGCCATGCTGCACAATTGTTGCAGATTCTCCAGGGTAAGGCCACGCTTTTTTTCTTCTTCGTCTTCCTCTTCGTTTTCAGTGAGGGAGGGGTAGCCTCCCTCACTGATGAGGTTAGGAAACTTTTCCTCCACGTAACCACAAGCAGCATCGTTGTCAGCAGAGGAAGCCTCACCATACAGAAGCACGTTTCTGAGGCCGTATCTTTTTTGAAATGTTTCGAACCAGCCTTTGCTGGCTGAAAAGCCTCGTCCTCGAGGAGGCGAATCACTCCTGGCAGCACTAGTACTGGCTTGAGGTTCGTCAGCACCTTCTTCAGCCTCTTCATTGTCGTCATCGGGCAAGATTGGGTCGTAGAGAGCTTTGGCCTTTGTCCTGATCATACTAGTGTCCAAACTCACTGTCTTTTTCCTGCAATCAGCAATCCACAAGGCCAGTGCAGCTTCCATGTTCACAATTCTGTTATTACGTGGAGTTACCA
>PVKE010026649.1:0-22143 GCA_004027555.1 Craseonycteris thonglongyai
ATGTCCATCAGGATGACACATCCGCCCAAAAATTACTCTACCCTCGTACAACTGCTCACAGGGAGAAAACTCATTTTAATTCTGACATGGTTTACCGATATTTAAATGACTCAAAAAAAATGTTTTTAATGAGGGTTTTACAAGGCTCACGTTCAGGAATCGGTAATAAATGATAATGGACTTTACAGTTTATTAGTGTTATGAATGTCACTTTGTCATTAACAACACAGGTAAAGCAACTTCACCAGAGATTCCATTATCACCCGTTGAATGAAACATTGGGAAGCTGTTGAGCTGGAGTTTTAGGCATTCTCATTTCACCCTCATCATTCAACTCTTCTCTGGAGGTTCACACGCATAACCAATGTGATTTTTAAAGCTCTTTAAGATTCTATTTTTATGTAAAGATAAAGTTTCTGAATTATCTGTAATTCAGGAAAGTGGCACAGCCAGAGAGCAGGATGGTGGCTGTGTACGGAAGACAGTGGTGTGACCAACATTGACTTTTGGGCCCAGGATTTGGGGTTCTCCCCCGAAGTTCATAGTCACACATAAGCTCTAAGTTGCCAGCCTTTCAGGTTGATGGATCCTTTCCGACACTAACAATCAGAAGAACAGCCCAAAGTTGAGGATGTGATAAATCATGACTTTTATTTTTTTTCCTCCAGAGAAATGAAGGAGCCACTCAAATTAGTCTTGTCCAACCCATTCTTTGGCTATTTCCTGTGTTTCCTGCAGCCTGGGTGTCTGACGGCTATACTTGCCTAATCTTTCCCACATCCTGGTCTCCAGAGCTGAATTAAGAGGGGAGTGACTCAGCTGCCCGGGACATCAGTTCATAGGCATATTAAAAAGTCCCCAGAAGGAAGCGTAAATATGGCGCTAGTTAGCCCAGGGTTCCACATGAGACTACGAACATAATTGGCAAAAAGGAGGCGGCACGCTCAAGTGGAAATTGCAGAAACACTTCTCCTGGTGCCGGGCTCACTCTGTTGAGTCATTTTGTAAAGTATAATTGCAAATGGCATGCTGAGATTACCGGCTGCTCCAGTGGCCTTGGGACAGGCCAGCTGACAACCAGAAGATGCTCTAAAACTGAGAGAAAACACGGCCAAGTGTGTGGCTCCATTCATTATCTAAGTTTCAATCTTTGGACTATGCCCCCCAGATATATTCTCATTTCAAAACCTTAGGTGTAAAACAGAAGTGAGGACAAGAATAGTGAAAGGTAGGAAATGATTTCCCAACCCTAAGGCCAGAAAATTAAAATTAAAATCAAATTACATATTGTAATTTGAACAAAATGTAACACATTTTACCTATGTAAGTTCCTTATTTTCTTCATGATTATGGGTGATGGATAATATCTGTTTAAGAGTAATTGAAAAGAAAACCTGAAAAACCAAAGAATTCCAACCAAGTTATAAAACAGACCAGAAAATGTATATACTCCATCAATATAAAAGCCAAGTCCTCTGGTGTCTACAAAATTATCGCTAAGTAAGTACTATATTTTTCCATGTATAGGATGATACTTTTGTCTAAAATTATTACACCAAAAATCAAGGGTCATCACATATGGGAGCAACTTGTGTATTGATTTCTTAATATTGGGTTAGAAAAGTAGGAGTTGTCTTATACATGGGGGCATCTTATACACAGAAAAATACGGTATTTGCAGAACATCTGTTTGTAGGGGTATCAACATTGTTAGGTTATCTGGGGTGCCTACTGTCCCCACCCACCCTGGTATATGAGGTGGGTGCTGGTATACCAGTTCACCCCGATGAGTCAGACCCCCAGAGGTTAATATCCTCAAGAGATTATTTTCAATAATTTTGTCAGATATCCAAGAACAAGAGAGAGAGAGCATTATATTTCCGTCCTGAATCCTCAGAGGTCAGCTATTGCCCATAGCCCAGCATTGTTGACAACTGTCTTTGCTTGTTTGATTTTAGTTTTTTGACATGAATTGACAAATAACATGGAACAGAAATGGGTATTAATAACACTAGATGCAGAATAAGGAATTCAAGAGTTTGAAAAGAACTGATATGAACAAGCTGAACAAGATTAAACATAGTAGAAATAGGTGTACGTTTTACATTTAGGCTTATGAAAGAGAGAGAGAAAAAAAACGGGATGCAAGGCTCAACTAACTTGAATGAGAGTGCAAAGTGTCCAGGTAATATGACTGAGTAAAGCGAAAGGGAGAATAGCAGATGTGGGAACTAACACTGTGTGAGGTTACACGCCCAATTGAAAATTGGATGAGTGAGGTCTGTGATGGCTCTTACCATAAAGCACACATACAAACCAAACTGGGATTCAGTATTGGGCAGGCTGCAGAGATGTCAAGCCCACCAGTGACTCCCTCAGATATTCTCAGATCCCCAATTAGACTTTGAATTAGGAGAACCACCTTAGAATTCAAACAACTGCAAGTTTGAACAGTGACATCACCCGTGACAACAGTGATGCACATCCTTCAAAACTCCCTCTGCCTTAGAGCCCTCATCTGTGAGGTGGGAATACAACGACCTGCCTTGTAGGGCAGTGTATGCTTAGGATGAGCTAAGTTTAAAACAAAGAGCCACCTGTCACTTGATGAGTACTCCCTCCATCATAGATTATCATGGAGACCACAATAACAGGTGAAAGGGACCCAATGCATTGTGTACAACTCCAAAGGGAGTTACAGAGCACTAGAATTTTGTTCAAAATGAATGAAGTGTTCTAAGGCTTGGACCTACCCCCCAATGCAATTGACTTTTTCTCAAGATACTGAGGTTGCTGTCACTGGAGATGGTCAACCAGATGCTGAAGGCTTGGCTATTAGTCACAGTGTTAACATTGGAGACTGAGAGCTGGATTAAGTCAAAAGACCCAACCTGGGTCTGGGCATGCCTGGCAGGAAGGAGGGTCACAGTGTGGTGGGTGGTGGGTGTAGGAAGATCACAAACCTAACAGTGAACCAGACCTCTGCTTCTAAATTGAGACCGAGCATCGATACACACGTATGTGAACCGTCACCCTTCTTACTCGGTAGGTGAAGTCACTTTTCCTCCTGTTCATATGCTTAATGCAAACAAATGTCTTTCAAAGAGTGGGATAAGTTCACAACTGAGAACTGTACATGATTAGAATTATCGGACCCTTCAGCAGCCCTTGGTTTATAAATTTCAACTCCTGTTAGCACCATGTATATTATAAGATGTCCTGAACAGCCTGCTTATGTGAGGGCTGTAAAGAAATATCTGTGGGAAACACAGTTTTACATAAGAAGGGAGATGTTGGGAACTAAAACATTCAGTGTCCCCAACGTCACTTCCTAAACCAGTTTCCAGATTTGGTAATCCTTCCAAATGAGACTCCCAAATCCCAGGGGTGGTTGGAGGGACTCCGGGAAAGGAAAGGGTGTGAATGCATCCCATCTCAGGCCCTGTACCAGGAGGACGCAGGCACATCTGTCACAGCGGCGTGAACGTATTCTTCAAATGACAAAACTCTTCTCCATGCCAAGCTCTCGGAAGTGGCGTGGCACAGCATAGCATCTGAGGTAGTCTCGGGGGTAGGCAGGGAGGAGGAAAGTCATGAAGATGAGGGAACACAAGGAACAAGACAGATGCAACTGGATTATCAGCTGTCACTGTAAGAAAAAAATACAATGGGACAAGAAAATCAAGCTGCAGGAGTGAGAGCTTTTAAGCTTGCGCTTTCAAAAACAAGGATAAATATTGTTACTTGTGATCAAGAAAATGATTAGCTGCTGTGGACGGCTGATGCTTACAGATGGCATATCACTGAAGTCACGCTTACTCTCTGAAAGGAACAACTTCGCGTAAGACCGCGTCCCACATTCTCCACTCAGCTTCCTGAAACCTCATCAATTAGGCAGCACGGGAACCTCCCTGCACCCCACTCTAGCACTCCAAATACCACATTTTTAATGACAGCTGAAAAGTCTCATCCTCATGTCTGTTGGCAGAAGCCGCTGACAAAACACTGTCCTAGCAATCCAGTGAAGAGACACTGGGTTTGTTTTCCTGTCCTATTTGCTATCTGCAAAAGCCATGTTTGGTATTCCCCTGTGTGCTCTTACGATTAAAAGTTAAAGTGGAAAGCCTTGTTTTCCACTCCTCTCCCCTCCACTGACAGCCAGTTTCTTATCCTACCTTTCCTTACCAGAGCAAAAGGAATTTAATTTCCTACCAGGACTCATAAACGTCATTCTGAATTCCAAAAACTGTGCAGGCGAATGTGTTTTCTTGTTCGTTCATGAGTACAGCCGGTATTCGCATAAGTGTCGCACCCTTTGGAGGCTCCAGTGTAAGACCTGTCTCTCTGCATCGAGCAAATACACAGCTTGACTGGAGATGGCAAAAAACAGAGGCTGGTCAACAGTGTAACCATAGGAGTGCTCAGAAGTGGTCTTATTACTATTACCATGCCAGGCGTAGCAGCTCTCACGTACGGAGCGCCAGGTGGATGGCAGGTAATGGCTGCGTGCGCCATATGCGTTATTTCATTCACTCCCAGAGCAACCCTGCACGGTGGCCATGACCTTGGCCACTGAATAGATGAGGACTAGGAGGCTGGCTGAGGTAAAGTGACAGCTAGGTGCTGGGTGGGGTCGGACTTCACATCTGTTTACTGCATTGCATTTACCCCTGTGTTAAAGCAAGTCAATCCTTCCCATGGAGAAAGTCCACTAGACAACGGGCTAATAAGACATGGTCTCTCTGCTCTAGACATGTTTTCCTCACATTAGGTGACACCATTCAAGACACGTGCCTGAAGCATGCTTTTCCAGCAGTGGGCATGACCATGCCAGGCTAAGGCTTGATTCTGTGAACCAGTAGATCTTAGAAGCTCAAGTCCAATTAACGATGACGCTCTTCAGGAGTCCTAGAAGTGGGGATGCGTGGCCACCCAAGACAGCTTGTTCCTGCTTTGGATCAGTGTCAGTGTAATGCGGTCTCAGAAGTTGCCCCCATGTTCCTGCCCGTGTGATGTGCAGTGTCCCTTTCGAAAGGAAGATTCACCCTCGGTGCTCTTTCTCAGCTGACTACCTTAAAAGCGAGGCTGGATAATGGCTGTCTCATTTATATACGGTGACAAAGGCTGGTCCCTCCACTAACTGCACAGTATGCTGCTGCATTGGTCAGTGACAGTAAGGTTGACTGGCGTAAGGAGACTGGGCTCTATGTGAAGCAAAGGTCCTACACCTGTGATTTGAAATTGGTGAAACTGCCCATGCCAAGAGGTTTTTGTTTAATACATACACACACTTGCACACACACACACACACACACATTTTTGGGCTCCTGCTATAGTCTAAGCTTTCTATCCCGCTCTAACTTCCACACACACACATATTCTTTAACACATGCCCCCCAGCCTTCTCTTTTCTTAGCTGAAGCATCTCTCCTTCCATCAGTCATTCCTCCTAAGCTAAAGCTTCCTGCTCACTTGATGCTGGTCTACCATCTCATTCTCAAGTTCTCACACAGAACCGACTTCAGAAGCCCAGCTCCGGTGTGAGGAACAGTGACGAAGGATGCTTTCTCGCTCTTGTCCCATAAGCCATACTTGTGGCCGAGTCAGCCAAGGTGCACTGTCATCCTGAGGAGCCACATTGCACCGCTGACGACTGTTACTGTGGAGTGTCAACCACAAAACCTCTTTGATGCACTATTGCACTCTGATAACCCACATCTCCTCATTCTGTGTTTTGTTTGGTGTCCCAGACTCAAGGTCAAAGACACACGCTGGGATTTGTTCTTTTAGATCCTGTCCGTCGCTCTGGCCTGCTGCCACCTTGGTGCTCCCATTCTGCCCTCCGTTATGTTCCAAATATCTTGGTTTTCAATCCACAAACAAGTCAAGGACACCGCCTTATTTCAAGTGTGAGAGATGGCTGATCAGAATCAGAGTCTTCCTGTGCCTGTGGACCTCAAATATGCCTCACTAGAGAGGCCCACAACCCCAAGTTCTCTTAACAACATGTCCCAAATTTTTTAGGGGGCTGCTCAAAGAAAAATGATCATTGCTGATGGCCTGTAAAAAAATTTTTAATACTTTTATTGTTTTTGACAGAGAGAGAGAGAGAGAGAGAGATACAGAGACAGAGAGAGAACTGAACTGGGGGCACTCCCCAGTTCAGCACATGGGTCTCCAAGGGCCAGGGCTGGGATTCAATCTTGGGTCCCCAGCACTGCAAAGTGAGCGCTTAACCCACTAAGCCATCCCAGCTTCCCCTGTAAAAGATTTTTAAAACATCGAGAACCATCAATACATATTAGTAGAGTGGTTAAATAGTGAACCCAATTCCATTATTTACATTCTTTAATGTCAACATTCTTCATTCATTCATCACTCATCATTCATTCATTCATTCATTCATTCAATACACTGTACTAGAGCATTCACTACATACAGGGGGCATGTTAGGCTACCAGGATAATTAAAAGAGGGGGCTCTTATCTTTAATGAGCACCTGGTCTGGAGACAGAGGTAGGAAGAAAGGAGCGGACAGTCAAGTAGAATGCAACTATGTTCAGCACAACAACCCTGGGAGCACACAGGAAAAAGCTACCACCACCCAGAGTTTGTGTCTAGAGCTTCCTAGAAAGGTTAACATCTCTGCCAGATTCTGACAGAGAAGTGACAGTGAGCCGAGGGGAAGAGGAAGGGAGAGTTCTCCCCACAGAGGAAGCTCCCGGGAGCACATGGTGCCTGAAGAAGGGCGAGCCATTTAGTACAGGGCACACGGAGGTCACTGGGTCCCAGTTTTGAAAGAGGATGCAGGAAAGGCAGGCAGGGGACACACAATAATGACCCTCCAATGCCACTGCATGGGCTTAAGACTCTGCTGATTATTTAATGAGCAACGAAGGACTCGGAGATTCACGGATCCGGTGTGTGTTTTAGCAAGATCACTCGAGTTCCAGGAAATGCAGGCAGCAGTATTAGAGCAGAAAACTACCTGCATCGGGTGGGAAATCACCAGGCAGTGACTCAGCCTGTGGTTCTGAAAGAGGGGAATGAACTCCAAACATATTAAAGAGTTCAAGTCTGCCCACTCTAATAACTTTCTGCAAGAAAACATCTTCATCTTCTGCCTTTAGCAATGGGTGGAACATAGCTCTGTTCACTGAAATAGGGACCCAGGGGAGGTGAGAAACTTATGTTGATGAGAAGCACATGAAGAGAAGCTTTGCTTGAGACACGCTGAGTGACAGGCAGTGGAATACTAGGGTAAAGATGTCCAAAAGACAGCCAGAACCCAGCCAAGAAATGTGGATGGAAGGTCGAAGGCACCAGGATCCTGTCACTAAATGCACAGGAGTGGGAGTATCTTCCAGGGACCCAGATAGCAGAAGAGAAAAGAAACAGCAAGGAATAAAGTCTCTATGGAGGGTTGCTAACACGCACTTCCCATCTCTACACAGATCCCCACATAACATCAAAATCATCTGCTTTAGCCGAATAACAAAAAGCAAGAAAAGGAAAGAAAACCATTATACGAGGGGCTGATTCTACAGGGACAGAAAGAAAAATAAACAGAGCAGATGCATGTGCACTTGGCTTTTTAAAACACTTGGAAAGGCCATTTGACCAAAAAGTATGTACTCCTTATTTTGTGGAACGCGCAACTCCTCTGACTATACTTTTGTTTCCAAAGGTTTTCTTAGATGTGGGTGGAACTTCACTATAAAGAAAAAACATCAGTGCATGCTCCCAAATAAAGGGCAAGAGACATAGCTCAAGTTCAGGTAAACACAGGACGGTGAAGACCAGAGAGCTGGAATACAGGTGCCCTGACTCAGGGCCAGGTGCCACTCAGCCTGTGGCCTGTGATGTCACAGATGCACCCAGGTTCCATGCTGCATGTTCTCCATTTTTTAAATAGAAACCAAAAATCTGGATTTACATGTGATTTGTGGGGGAGGGCAACTAATTAAAAATCTTAGCTTGGGGAAGCTGGGATGGCTCAGCAGGTTTAGCTCTCGCTTTGCAGCCCCAGGCACCATGGATTGAATCCTGGCCCCGGCCCATGCAGACCCATATGCTGAACTGGGGTGTGCTTTCTATGCAGGAGGCCCCCAGTTCAGTTCTTGCTGCTCCTCCAGTTCAGCCCATGGCTCAAGGGTATGTGCCTCCCTTGTGGGAGGCCCCCGACCCAGTTCCTGCCCTGCACAGCGTCTGCCCACCTATGGAACAAAATCATGTCAAAAACTGATGATGTACAACTATGGAGACTGCTCTGGGCCCTCCTCCTTCTCTCTGTCTCTGTCGAAAATAATAAAATAAATCTTAAAAAAAAAAATCTTAGGAACCCATTGCAGGCCAATGCTTAAAATTACACACATTACGTTGGCCACTAGGCTTCAGATTTTAGTGTAGGCCCTTGACAAGCACTTCTTAAAAAGTGATGGTTAATGTTCTCCAGAATCTCAGGACCAAGTTTAAAATATCAGCCTGGTAGTGACACACTCCAGGTGCAAATGCAAGTGAAAACATTTCATTTTCAGCTTCTGGATGACTTGTGTTAACCGAAAAACAAGCAAACAAGCTAACAAAACATCCTAGATGCAAAGTGGCATCACTCACACTAAAAGCCCAAGATATCAGACTTAGATTTAATACTTGATTTAATTGCAGTTACAATCTCTTCCAGAAACATAATCTATCATCCAGCCTGGATTTTCCTGGCCCAGCACCAATGATGTCATCTGTCACCTGGGCCCTCTCTGTCCCCATAGGAAGAGACGATCTGCATGATGAAAACCCTTCCAGTTCTCTTCTCCCCAAAGAAAAGGTGTCCCGTTCTCTAAATAATCCTTCCTCTTCTTCCCTGGGAGCTTCCTTGGGCCTCACCGCATTCGGGAAGCACATCCAGTTCAGCAAGTGGGTCCGCCTGGGCTGGAGACGGGATTCGATCCTCGGTCCTCGGGGCTTCAAAGCGAGCGCTTAACCCACTGAGCCATCCCGGCTTTCCCTGGAGCACGCTTCCAGTTGCTGGATGAAATGCTGCATGATTCAGGAATCGCTGAATGACACCAAGCGGTTCTCCAGAGTTACTGGGTTGCCCTTTGTTTTTCAACACTTGTAACACAGAAGACCCTTCACTCTTTTCCTAGATCCTGAGGTGATTTTGCATTCTTCTGGCCACTAGGGTGAGCGAGCGTATGAAGTGGCTTATAATGACAGGTATCTGCAGAGTTTGTCACTGTCATTAATTAAAGAAGACCCAAGGGTATGACGCAAACTTTTTGCACGCAGTGATTCTTTGATACACCATCTTTTCACAATTAAATTCCAATTTCACCGTGTACTAACTTCACTGTAAACACGACTGTGGTCATAATGGCAAAGAAGCATGGGGGGAGGGGCAGGGCTGGCATCCCACTTACTGTTTGCACGTTAAAGTTCCACATGAGAAGCACTCAGCACAAGGGCGCACATGGCTTAGGGGAACTTAAATTGACTTGCGTGAGATTAAACAATTTTAAATGGATTTCCCTTCAGGAGAGCCTTTTTCTCCAACTCGAAATAAATCGAGTTTCTTGTTTGGGCTGCCTTATATCTCATCTAGCTTTCTGTGGAGAGGCTGGGAATTATCTGGGCACTGTTAGAAAATTCTTTTACGATAGACGGCCAGTTGAACAAGCAACAAGCATGTGTCAAGGGCCAATGGAAAGAGAAAAAGAAGTGGAAGAAGAAAAAAAAGATGAGTGCTGGCCCTCAGAAAGCCAGGAGCCTTCATTACCATGCTACACTGCTCAGTGCCTGAAACACTGCTCAACACCAAGGAAACACCCAGTTACATATGTGATGACGTAATGTCTCCTCAAAGGGAGATTTATCATTAGTACAAAGTTTTTCTCACCTCTCTGGGAGTAAGTAATGCTACTAGACATTGAGGATACAAAATTAAAATTGACTAAGGTGCACAGATGGGAAGAAGTAATTAATTAATTAATTATTTAATTAATTAATCTGTATTCCAATGAGGATCTTTTGGGGAAAATATCAGAGGATCTACCTATGAAAAACATAAGAAAAAGAGGCAGGAGCCAAAATATGGCTTCTTGGGCGTGGGTTTTGTCTCGTATTTTGTAGATAGCTTGATTCTGCCTCTGGGCTAAGGAACGGCCACAACCATCATGAAGGCAGGTGGGTTTAGGAAGCTCTCTGGTCCTGGCAAACTGACTGGCTCGTCCAGAACTGATTTGTTTTGTGAAGGAATAACTAAGCACAGAGTAAGACAGGAAGGAAAAGGAGATGCCAAAAACAATTTGGGCATTCGGAGTTAAGGGAGGCATTGTGGATTCTAGAACAGGGGTGAGATACAAAGAAAATACTTAGGATTGTTCCAGCAGGTGAGGGTGAGACAGACTGGCAGAAGGACAGAGGTAATGCCAGGAAGTTATTTCAGGAGCCATTTTCATCTGGGGTAGTAGTCCTTATTTTCAAACCACAAAATGCTCTACAGAGGCTCTAATTTGGAAGATGAGGAAAGCAAAATAATTATTATGCTAGTTTGCACCTCTCCCTTGAATACCTTCCTCCATACATAATAGGGTGATAGTTATAGGAACGTAGGTATAAGCTGAACAATTGCATAGGAAACTTTTATTTGGAAACAAGAAAAAGGGAGATTTCATTTGTTCCTTCCCTCTATCACTCCCGCTTAGCATCAGAAAAGAGGATCAGAGATTGAGAAAATGCTTATGAGAAGGGTGTGTGTCAGGGAATGTGTAAAGTATAATTCTCTAAGCAGCTTTCCTGTGGTAAGGATGAACTTGATTCAATGTGTACTGAATCAAAGAGAAATTATATTACTATTTATAACCGTAAATGGTGATGATGATTATGGCAATAACACTTGCCACATAAAGAAAACGTACTATTTGATAGAAAACATGCCCTGTGGGCACTTTACATACAATGTCTAGAACCTTCGCAGTAAGAACATTAGAGCTGCCCTAATTTTGTATTCAAAACAAAAACAAACAAACAAACAAAAGGCTGCTAAGTAGTTGAAATGACTTGCCCAAGACCTCCTCCCATTAAAACACAGAGGCTGGATTCAAACACAGACTTCTTATTTTATTTTTTTAATCTGTAACACATTGTTCCCACTATGCCATTAATTCACAGAGTGGTAGAAAAAGAACACAGTGTTACAGTGCTTGTAAAATATATTCTATGGTAAGATCCCGGCACTGTGGTGCATAATTAAGATATCTGAAATCTGCCCTCAATATTTCAGAGCACTTTGCAGACTTTATAATGAAATATAGATGTCAATACTTAGCAAATTTGAACATGTGGTTGAATATGGACAAATGGAAAGCTGAGATGAAAATCTGTCTCACTGGTACTTTGGTAGAATTACCAATATTTAGAGAAATATCAGAGATAAATAGGATGCTACTTTAAAAGATGCTATTGGATCACACGTTATTCCTCTAGCAAGCAGTCTATTACCGGTGGACTCCTAGCCAATGTTATAATAGACTTGCTGAAACCTGAGTGGAAATAAAAATTCATGAGGTACTGCTTCACCTTTCCAACTGAAGGAAGTCAGATTTTGTGAACTTAAGAGCCCAGTATTACATGATTTATTCAATAAAATGTAGTCCCGTAGCTACATTTTATTTGTACACTATATAAATGTGCAAATATCTTTAAGTAGCAAAGCGGGCAGGTAAGGCTTCTCCCTTGGTCTAGAGCCCCCTCCACCCTATCTCTTTGCCTGTCTTTCTGCTTATCTTCCCCTTGTGCTCCTTGAACAGTGATGAGCATTTCCCCGAAGCCCACTTTCTAGGCTGGTCAGTTGTGGGACCCCTACCCTTACCACGTGTAAAGCCTTTGTAAGCGCACACTTTATAGACTTTCACACTCATCTCTCCCAGGGGCCATAGAGAAGACCCTCACTCAAAGCTTTCAGCAGCCTCCTATTTTCTACAAATTTAATAAAAAACCCATCTGTTTTTTCATAGAGGGGAGCGGGGAGGGGGCATCACATACATGGTGATGGAAGGAGAACTGTCTGGGTGGTGAGCGCACAATGCAACACACAGACAATGTCATGTAGAATTGTACACCTGGAACCTGTATAATTTTTACCAACCACGTCACCCCAATAAATTAAAAAAAAAATGGTGCATCACACCAGTCTATTGAAGCTTCTAGGGTTATTGACCTTTGTCTTCCAGGATATAAAGAATAAAGAAAAAGAGACAAAGAAAAAGGTTTAATTCTCCCCACAAGTATCCATATCTTGAATTTCACAGTCAAAACTAAGGAGAATCTATAGTAATATGGAAGGTAGACAAAGAAAATCCAGCCAAGGTGATCGAGGTAAACCTGTGTGATGATTTTTCTCTTGACCCAGCTGATGCCAATACATTCTGACTAACAGTTAGTTTTGGTTTTGGTTTAGAAATAATTGACAGAGTGGCAGATGCCAAGCTTTACCCTTGTAGAGGTATATGCCCCTTAAGAAGACAGTATTGGTTTTATACAGCTGCCCTTTGGACTTGCCTCCTGTACCAAAAGCCAGCGTTTATTGGTCATCGCCACCTCTTGCTCTCTCTGCACACACTGATGTGTTGAGTCAATGGACTTGTGAGGTGGGTAATAGTAACAGAAACCCCATTTCACAGATGAATAGGAAGTACAGGCAAGGTGAGGAGCTGACTTCTGCCTCCATTCAGTGAGCTACAGAGCAAGAGCTGAACAAAAGGAACCCAGAGTGTGAGCCCCAACCCACGGGAGGCTCGGCTTCTGGCCTCTAAGCAAACGCTTCACTGCTGCCTCATTAACAGTCAAGTGGTCAGTAGGCCAGTCAATGAAATATTTTCATCGTGTAGGTTAGTGACCGCTCCCCAGCAAAAACACACTTACTTGATTTTTGGTCTTGTTTTCTATGGGGAAGGTATCATGAAGCTCGATCCCCCCAAGCGTCTTTTGACAACAGCATATAGTTTGGCAGCTCTGCAAATACGCAAGACATTCCTAATCTCATTCAGGACAGTCTTCAGAGGTTAGCATTTACATGAAGATCCTGGAAATCGCTACATCTATAACTTGACTGGAAAGTAATTTCCCATTTTGAACAAAGAAAGATAATACAACAGTAGATTGTTTTCACAGTAGCAACACACACACACACACACACACACACAAATCGGTATGAAGTCATTAATCTCCTCAGAATGGAAACTCAGAGGCCGAAAATTATCCAGACGGCAATGAATTTTTTTGGAAATGGCATTCTTATTACAAATCTATTTGTGCCATTTTGAAATAATCAGTCCTAAGAACACACCAAATTAGAGTATAGAGAAGATGAAAAACAAGTAAGAAAAAAAAAAGCTTCACTTCCTCTCAAAAGGCATTTGTTTAAAATGAGAGGACCAGCTCCAATGTCCTCATTGGCGTAGTCTCATTTATTTTGTTTGCACAGTGGGGTCATTCACTTTAGGGCAGAAACAGATGTGTTTTTGCATGTTTTCTATTCTACCTTTGAGACAGAACAGTCAGCAAAACTTAGGCAGTCAGGGAAGCCTCGGTAACTATGACGCCCATATCTAAAGAAACTGTGACCTAGGGCTTCCAATGCCTGTCTAGAGACGGGGTGTAAATGGAATGTGAATGGAACCGTGGGCTCCTGGAGGAAGGTACTGGATACTAGAAAACAAGACAAAGGACACCAACGCCGATAATGCCTGGACCCCTTCCGCAAGAAAGGATGGTGACTTCAGGTTTGTTTCAAAACTCACTGAACTCCATCATCCAGGCCTAAGCCTTAGGCACAATACAAGGTATAAAAACAGTAGCTTGTAGTTGTGGTGGGGGCATTCCACTTTTGGGCGTCCCCTCTCCATTAGACAGCTTCTCTTCTTTCCAATAAACTTCTGCGTCCTCATTCTTCGAGCGCGTGAGGTAAAGGACCTAGGACGGATGGCCACACAATTTTCCTGTTTCACCTTGTTCCAGAAGAGTTTTATGGAATCAAGCAAACGATGGAAGAAAAGCATTTGTCTTGGACTTTGTTCTAGGCTTGTGCATTAAGGTATTAAAAAAAAACCAAAAACAAATCAAGGGAAAACATGATGATCTCCAAGCCAAGCGTTCAGTCACGGAGTTTCTTACAGGAGAATGGGGGCGACTCAGGAGAGAATGTTTATAAACAAAGAGTTTCCATTCCTGCACTCTTTCCAAATTTCCAAATGTCAGCTCTCGCTATAAGCACGGCAGAGTGGAAAGCTGATTGAATTTTCCAGAAAATGGCAACTTCTAAATTAAACACAGCTGGGGACCTGCCTGGCTACATTCTGATATGATATAGGATTTAACCTGTTAAATATGAAAATTAATTTCTGATTTCTTTCACTTGGGTAAATTCCTTGACTACATTCTGGAGTAAACAAATGAATATCTTTGGGTTTGATTTTTTTTTTTTTTAAGATGGCATTTAAGCTAATAAAAATTCTAAAAGAAGATGCATTTTCTTTCATAACAGAAAAGCCTTTGAAGCTAAACTCTTGGTCTCAGCTGCTGAAGTTTGCACTTGTGGCATACTATGCACGTTCATAATACTAGATTTGGTGGTAATAGTTTCATGAAAATATACGGTCAACACCATGGAAGTAAATCACAGATTTGGAAAATCGTAGAATCAGTGCCAAACACATTGTCACCACATATATATCATTCTCTTGTTTTGTTCTTGACCAGGTCTAGATTAAAGGATACACAGAGTATTTATTCTATTCTGAGTAACCTCAATAACAACATAACAAGGGAAATCTTGTTTTCCTCACAGATTTATGGGTTAATTAAAACCAGTACTGCAAAGCAGGGGTGTCCAACCTTCTGGCTTCCTGGGGCTACACTGGAAGAAGATTGGTCTTCGGCCATGTATAAAATACACTCACACTAACAATAGCTGATGAGTTAAAAAAAGGTCACAAAAAAAATCTCATAATGTTTTAAGGAAGTTTACGAATTGGTGTTGGGCCACATTCAAAGCCGTCCTGGGCCACAGGTTGAATGAACTTGGCTTAGAGAGACTGACGCGTAGACTCGTATCATCAAAACCACACTCCCAGCTTCTCCTCTTTTCAGTTCTCTCCACTGGTGCAGCCAGTGTGTCTGCTCCACCCACCCACTCTGACAAGGAAAACCTAACCTAACATCTCTCCAAGGACTGTTAACACTTTCAGGAAGGCGAATGACAGGGAGCAAGTTTCATAAGAAAAACAAAATTAACATCCTAATGCTGGGAGCTGGGGCATCTGTCATATAGCTTTCTATCCCATAATATGGAAGACACACTTCTGCCATTCATGTCTGAGACCCACCTCGTCTAGAGGCCTGACAATTTCTTTCCCATGATGGTCTTAATCTCAGTGGAAAAGCTTTCACTGCATGGAATAACTGCATGGAAGATTGCAAAACAGACGAACAGTTTGTTGACTGACCTCATGCTCTAGGTTTAAAGTAATAACACTTTACGTATCTTCCTATTCAAATGAAGTTTAACTATGGTGCTTGGTTAGGCTTATCTCTGTAATTACACAGCAGGTGATATAATCAAGTCCCCCCAAAATGACCAAATCCCACTCTAAGTTCTAAAGGACTTGCCAATAAATCCACATAACCCAGAAACCATAAATTTTAAGTCTGACTAGGTAATTACTAATGCACCTTAGCATATAAATAAGCCGGGCTTCAGTCCATGAAGCCAGTTCACATTCTACCGGGTTGTTTGCGTAAGCAACTGAGGCATAAAACACAATTTGACTTATATCATTTGGAAGGGGTAAAAAGGAAAATTACATTTCTCAATATCCCTGCCTTCTTTTAATGGAAACATGATTGAAAAGGCCCATCTTAGCATTCACTCCAGTAGCCCACATAGAAGCTGAATTGTAATTTATTTTCCTTTTTAGTAATTAACGGGGGATTTCTAATCACTCAATCTGAATATGTTTTGATTCATTAAATATCCTGTTCAAATTTCATTTCCCCTCATCAGAGTATTAAATCCTCAAGCACATAGAGAAACTGACATTTTGGGGCCAATGAATGATTCTGGCTGCTTCGCTAAGGCAAGAGAGGATGGAAAATTTTTGATCAAAATTATTTAACAATTACCTGATCCACTGATAAATTAGTAGTGTGTTAATTGAGTTACCCCTGAAAGGCAGACATTACCTGACTCAGGAGAGATTAGGGGTGGTTGTCATGAAACCACAGAGTAAAAATAAGATAGCAAATGCTGATGAAGGCTGAAAAGTTTAACAAAACATCCATGATAGCAAGTGCAGGAGCTTATGTGTATTTTGGCAGAAAATGCGGGAAAGAAGTTTGGTTTGCAACAGATAATAAACATAAGCTATACAACTCAGCACTGTGAAAATGCCATTCGAGTGCTTGAATTGTAAGAATTAATTCATGTTCACGGAGCGTCCAGAATTCTCCCTCCAATCAGTTGAAAAACTCAAATAAACTCCTCACTCTCTAGGGAGGGTGTTACCTGTCTCTGAAACAATAGTCCAGAGGTCACCATTTTGGAAAATGATACTTTATCTATGGATTTTTGTAGTTCTAGAAAACAATCAAATGGTACCAAGTTATTTTTCTACCACTCCTTATTTTGGTTGTGCACATAGAAAATGTTCCTTTATTTTTTCTACAAGTCTTAGGTCCTGAGTATGTAAATGGTAACTCCAAATCAAAATTCTGCTTGCATTTGTAGAGATTTAGAAGTTTCATGGTTATATCTGGGTCGTGACATTTCACTTATTAGCTGCATGGCACTTAAACACTGCCGACTTCTAACTGTGTCGCTACGATTCATAGTAAGCCAAGCAGCTGTGGGAGGCGAGACACACATATGTTCTCCGTCACAACAAGTCAACTCCATCAGGCAAAAGCAACCCTAGATAATATGTAAATGAAGGATGGCTGTGTTCCAATAAAACTTTATCGACACTGAGAATTTCACATAACTTCCAGGTGGTACAGTATATGACCCTTCTGATTTCTTAAACCATGTAAAATATAAAAGTCATTGTGAGCGGCATGTGGGCTGTACAAGCACAGGTGTTGAGCTGGCCCTGGCCTGGGCTCTGTAGTGTGCTGGCCACCGGGACGGATGTACTGACCACCGGGACAGATGTATCACGATTTAACTAATTCCCTGTGATGGGCACTCAGGTTGCCATAACAAACCGTTCTTTAGTAGTTATTGCTGCATGTCTGATGCTTATCACCTGTAAAAATATCTGAGTCTTAAATTCCTCAAAAGAAAACACTTGGAACAAAGGTTCTTTGCTTCTATATTTTTGATAGATATTCCAAATTGTCTTCCCATTGAGATCATATTGATTTTTTTTTTCTTTCTGGAATACGACCCATTTTCCCAATGATATTACACAGACCATCGCTCCCATTGCTAGCGTCCTACCTCCAGTATGAAATGCCTCTTTGGTTGCTGTTTATTTACAGTAGACTCCCAGCAGGCACCCGTGGGGATTGGTAGATGTCGGATAAAAGTAAGTAGCCTCTCCATTAACTGGCACCCAAGCAACAGGCAAAATCTAAAGCAACCAGCAAAAAAATTTTTGCTTGACAGTGCCGGTTGCTTGAGTGCCAGTTAACAGAGTCTACTGTATATAAAAGCTATTGATATCTGCATAAAACTTGTATAACTGAATTCATGATAGCTTCATATTTTTAGTTCTCTTTAAGTTTTCTGGGTATGTGATCATATCGTGTATATTGCCTACAAAAGGCTTAATAGTTTTACCACTTCCCTTTTTAGTAACAGCTTTATTTACATATAATTTACATAACATAAAATTCACCTTATCACCCTTTTAAAAATGTTTGTTAGACCTTTCTCTTTCTTCTCTGACTGTACACCCAGCAATGTCAGACAGCAGCGGTAAGAAGGGGCTCCCCTACTTTTTCCTACCTTGATTCTAGTGTCCCCCCGAATTTTACGCCGGCTTTTGAGTGTAGATACCCTTTTCTAATGCTACGAATGCATTTATCTCTTTCTCTGATAAAGTTAAATTTGTCAAATGCATGTGTGACACCACTTTCTTCAGGAAATGGCTTTCTGGGGGCAGGGGGTTCTGGGTCATCAGTGTGGTGGTTTGCACCTCAACTTCAAAGCCTTGAGAAGACTTGCAAGCTCTCGGATTTGAAGGATAATGCTACTTTTGATGTATTCTGGGGGGAGATTTCCATCTCTAATAAAAAACAAATAACAGGGAAAAGCCAGGACGGCTCAGCGGGTTGAGCGCTCGCTTTGAGGCCACGAGGACCGAGGATCGAATCCCGGCTCCGGCCCAGGCAGGACCCACATGCTGAGCTGGGGAGTTCCCACAGTTCGGTTCTCTAACTGTCTCTGTCTCTGTCTCTCTCTCTATCTGTCAAAAGTAAAATAGAAATAAATATGCACTGAAGACAAAAAGATAATTTCTCTCTCTATAAATGTGAAAAGATAAAAAAAGAGAAAAAAAAAACAAACAAAAAAAACACAAATAACGGCTCCTACGTGTTCAGGAATAAAAAAGTGGGTCTGGTCAGTTTTCGCAACCAGATAATTGCACTAAACACAAGAGCCACAGAGAAATAACTGAGTTTACAGACCCTTCCAAAGGCATGGACCATCGTAAGACGTTGGAGATGTTGGGCCATTGTAGGACATTGGAGAAGTGGCAACACGCTTCTGAACAGAGATGAGGGGAGGCATGAAATTGGCCCCTCAACACAAACTAAATGGAAAAGAACCATCTGTCCCTGTCGCCCTCATGCCTCACAAAGTCAGCAGTTCTACTCATGGGTCAGACGTCTTCACTCAACTCACCCTCTAGAAGTGGCTGCCGCTTTGGCTATGGGCATGAGGGAGCTAGAAAAGGCCCCCAGGCTGCTCAGTGAGGTTCCTACAAAGGACTTTCACTTATCTGTTATCTCATTTGACCATCACACTGTGAGCAACATGGTGATGGCACGGATGACTATACCCCCTTTTAGATAAACACCAATTGTGCCTTGTATTTCTTAATTTCTTTTTAAAGGTCAATGAATTGTTGCATTATATATAGGGGTAAACTGACAAGTATTGGGTAGATGGGGAATAAAATAGAGGCCCTGCTCTCATGGAAGTAACCATTGAGGTCACATGGTGAGTTGGGAAGATCTATGGAGATGAGCCCATTTTCAGGTTCACAGTCCTGTTTTCATTACATCCTCATATCTCTTAACTGACTACACAATTCTTAAAACTATTTGACAGGACAGTTTAACTATGCAATTAGCAGGTGAGGCAGAGGAAGTATTAAGGCTTAGTTTCTGATGTTAACTGTTTACCATGAAGGCTAAATAATCTCTTAAAATAATGAAGATATTATAAGAAGTTTAGTTAGACTATTTCTTACAGACAGTGTTATGATTAGTTCTTTTCAGGGTAGAAAAGAAAGCAAAAAGTGTCATTTAATGTATTCACTTAAAATAGTCACTGAACAACTACAAGCCTGCCTGTGGACAGAATGGTAAACAAATAGGCATGGTCCCTGCCAGCCTAGATTTTTAACGAGTGGGAGAAATAGACATGAAAAAGTAAGTCCCTCCCATTTTGGAAGTTGATACTAATCACGTTTATCAAAACACCTAACAATAAACATTCATTGCTTTTATAATAAAAATGGAAATAAGTATTTACATGGGTGAGTATAAGTCACAGCATGGGGAAGGAATCAGAGTTGAGAAAGGGCTAGAAGATGTGTTAGGAAGTAAGGGCTTAGTTGTAGAACGTTGCATGCATGATGAGCTCGCATTCTGATCTCATGACATAATGCTGTGACGAAGGCTTCCCTGTCAGAGTTCAAGTTAGAGCTCCCTCTTAGAGATCATGGAAGACAGAATCTTCGATCCCTGAGCCCCGGGTTATCTGAAACACAGAGGACTTCCACACCAAGGTGACAAAGAAGAGGCAAAACAGAATGAGTTTTCTTTTCCTCTTACCTTGTCTAAGGAACCCTAAGAGTCTTTCCTGGGTCATTTATTTTTAATCAACAGGATGTATTATATCTTATCCAAAATTGCCTAACACTTTTCTCACATGGTTAAGAGAAAGGCCAACCAGCACTTCACTAGGCCAGGAGGAAGAGAGGAAGGGGCGTGCAGTTGAAGCTCAGCTCTGCCACAAGAAACCTTTCACGCTTCTTCTGAAGTGGATGGTCTTGCTCTTCAGATGCTTCCGGTTGTGAGAATTAGTGAGCACACAGAAAAAATGCTAGCATAGCGCCGGGAACAGCAAAAATACTCAATAAACATTATCCCAAGAGGCACTTATCTTTCTGTATGGCGTGAGGTAGTAATTAAACCTGTTTTTCTAAATGCAAACCAATTTATCCCAACAGTCGTTAATGAGTCATACACTTCCCCACTGATTTTTTAATTAACAAATTTTTCCCACTGGTTTTTTTTTAGTTCAAAGTTTTAAGTTACAAAAATAAAATACACTCATAAAAACTTCAAATAATGCAACAAAAGAGAACGTAAAAGATTCTTTCATTCTCCCCACCAAATAAATTCTATGCCTGTCTCCTAAAATGTTTTATATGAATTTAAATATATTTAACCACAATATTACACATGTGTGTGCATGCTTACATAATTTTTTCACACATTGGATCAAATTATATTGACAATTCTGTGACTTGCTTCTGTCACTCAATATCTTGAAAATCTTCCCACAGCAATGTATAGAGATCCACATTACTCTTTTTAGCATCTGCTAATATGTATAGTTGTGTGCATGTATATATTTACCTATATTTTTAAAGTAATCTGTATCACAAAAATCCCAAACACTACAGAAAGTTAAGTGAAAATTAAAGTCTTTTTAAACTCCAAACTCCCATTTTCATACTCTTATTTAGAGATAAGTTCTTTAAACAGATGGCCATTTCAAACTAATACCACAAAGCCACAATAATCAAAACAGCATGGTATTGGCATAGAAACAGACACAGAGATCAATGGAACAGAACAGAGAGCCCAGAAATATACCCAGGCCTTTATGGTCAATTAATTTATGAAAAAGGAGCCAAGAATATGCAACAAGAAAGGCACAGATTCTTCAGTCAATGGTGTTGGAGAAGCTGGACAGCCATATGCAACAGGTAAAACTGGGCCATTATCTTACATCAAACACACAAACATTAACTTAAAATAGGTTAAAGACTTGAACATAAGACCTATACCCACAAAACTCCTAGAAGGAAATAGGCAGTAAGTTCCTTGCATAATGAACTTTTGAGATATTATGCTAAGTGAAATAAAACAGTCACAAAAAGACTAATACTATCTAATTACACTTATTCAAGGTATCTAGAGTCATCCAATTCCCGAGACAAAGTAAAACGATGGTTGCCTGGGTTGGGGGAGTGGGCAATGGAAGTTGTTATTGAACAGGTATGGAGTTTTAGTTTGGAAAGATGATGAAGCTCTGGAGATGGATGGTATTGATCAATGCATAACAATGTGAATGGACTTAATGCCATAGAACAGGGGTGGCCAACTTTTCTGTATATAAGATCTACTTTTTATCTTAAAAGTGTGTCGCAATCGACTTGTTGTCATACATTATATAACTGCTCTTTTACATTCCCACTCATCCTTTCAATTCGTCGCAACACTGTGTTTCGAGACAATTGTAGATCTTGAATTGCAGCAACAATTTCACTCTTGTTCTTAAAATTGTTAAAAAGTGAATCTGACATTTCCAAAAAAATTTCCTTTACAAATTCACCATCGGAAAATGGTTTACATTGTTTTGCTAAGAGATAGCTTACTTTGAATGATGCAGTAGTTACTGCTTGTGAATTCAACCTTGGTATTTTGTTTGTTTTTTTTAATATTATTATATTTTATTGTTCAATTTAATGGGGTGACATTCGTTGGTAACAATCAGACAGTTTCTCAATGGACAACTCCACATCACATCACCCATGCATCGCATTATGTGCCCAGCTCCCAGAATCAGGTCCCCCTCCAACCCGATATATCTGGTGCCCACTCCCCCCTCCCCACACAACTCTC
>PVKE010026650.1:0-22141 GCA_004027555.1 Craseonycteris thonglongyai
TTTTTTTTTTTTTTAAAGAAGTCCGGTCAAGTTAAAGTCCACCTTTGCACCTCACTCCACTTCTTATTTCTTTTAAGAGTGTATTTCTCCAGTTACCATCTTTCTTACTTTCTCTCCTTTATTTCTTATTTTTTAACCTATTCCACCCCCCCCACACACAAATTCTGCCCAAGGTTTTTCACTCTAAAATAAATTTCTCTTACCATAATTTCTTTCTCTCTCCAGGTTTACATCATTCTTTTGCCAGATCTCTTGAAATGATGAATGATAATCATGCTCTCCAACTCTCTCAAATTTACTATTAGGGACAAGCAAAAATTGCAGTGAATTAGATTTTTAAACAAACTAGCAATCACGTGTCAAAACAAAGCTAAATTCTCTTTGTTTCTGACTTAGTTATTCAATGAAATTAGGTTGTCTTTTGGACCCAGTAACCTTAAAATAGGCTTTTTCCAGAGTTTTTCTCGTTTGAAAATTTGTCTTAATTTTTTTCAATGAACATGAGGTTTATTTTTTAATATAAATCACAGACAAGTGTGGCCTATTCAAAATATCAAAGAATAATAATATGCTTCTTGATTTTTTTTCTGTCTGACTTATTTCACTTAACATGTTAATCTCAAGAACCTTATGACTTCACTTATATTTGGAATATAAAACTAAAAGTAATAAGGAAACAAAAACTCACTGACTCAGTCGATAGTTTAGTGGTTACCTGAGGGTAATGGGGAGGAGGGTGAGAGAAGGGGAGTTAATTATATGGTGATGGAATGGAAACGGACTTTGGGTGGTGAGCAAAAAATGCAACATATAGATGAGGTAATGTAGAATTGTACACATGGAACCTATGTATTTTTACCAATCAATGTCACCCCAATAAGTTTAACAGTAAAAAAAGAAAAGGGAAAAAATATACATGCCCTGTAGGGAAAGGTTTTTTTAAAAACTGTTGAACTGATTTTGTGTAGACAAGAAAAGCTAAGGGTTGGTAACTTACCATCTGTAATAATGTCAAATATTATTAGGAAGGAGGATCTTGCCAGCTGCTCTTCTCTCTGCTGGCTGTAGAGAGAATAGATTAAATTGTAACCAGAGAGATTGTGATAGACATAAGGAAAAACACTGTAGGGTTTGGGAGGTGATATTTACTAGAATGGATTATAAAGGGATAACATAAAATTCTTACTATAAAATTGTAAAACATTTGGAAATAGAAAAGATTACACTGTCTCAGACAATTTAGGTCATTCCTTTTTTTGTGTGAACACAATGAATTTTTTGAAAAATTATTACTAAATGACTGTCTGCTCTTAAAATATATCTGGAGATACAGTTAACATGAATAAAATAAAAAGATAGTGTTTTAGTTTTGGGTAAATATTTTCTTTACCCAGAACACAGTTTCATTTACTTTTTCTTGCATCACACTGATAGACTCCTCTGGTTGTTGTTTTAGGGTTTTGTTCATTTGTTTGTTTTTACTGTTAATTTAAGTACAAATGCCCCAAGGTAGAAAGATTCATTAAATGCCCTCTTTTGATTCCTGTTCAGATTTATTATCCAAATGTTAGTTTTCATGGTAAGATGAGAGAATATGTCCTTCTCTGAGTTATCAAGGGTCTATGAAAATATATGTTTTGAGTCCATCATCTGCTATAGAAATACTTGTATAACACCATGAAGGCTAATATATTGGCTCCAAAATGTATGCCTTTGAAAGTAAATCCATGGAGTGAGGGGTTTTTCTCTTTCTGAAAGAGTATGATATGAAAAATTTCTACATTTACTTTTAAATTAAGGATACAAAAGTGATGTATGACATAATATTAAATTAACACTAGATATATCTTGATTTTTTCTTTTCCAAAATAATTAGCAATAGAGAAATCACCAGAGAAGCTGTAAATAAAAATGTTTTGTGAGTAACCTCTAAAGGAGGCACATATAAGCCTGCTAATGCTCATAGATTTTATTCACAAAAATGCCTCTTAGGTAATCAACTTTACCTGTTCATTCTTCTTTTAGCTACTGATATATCAAGTTTAAAACTTAGTTTTCCCAGGCTTTAGAGACAAAGAAGACACAATCTATAGAAGGGAATCAGATAAATAATAATAATAATAAAAAAAACAACTGCCATGAGGATCAAAAGCATTGAAGCAACTGCTCTCTCTCTCTCTCTCTCTCTCTCTCTCTCTCTCTCTCTCTATATATATATATATATATATATATATATATATATATATATATATCTTCCTGAGGAAAGAGAATTTTATCTGAGATTTGAAGAATGTGTAGATGGTAACTAATGTTTTGGAAGGTAGGGATAGAAATGAGGGGTGCACAAATGTTTTGTATAGATAGTTATAGCTTGTACAAAGGCCCTGAGGTTAGGAGGAAGGTGAGGAAATAAAAAAAGACTGATGAAAGAAAGAGTAATGGAATAAAGAGTGATGAAATGAAATGTGCTATAAAGACAGCGGCTAGAATATGTGACTAATAGATTCAGGTGTCATAAATAATGTTTTAATTCTAACAAACATAAGGAAGCTTTTAGTACAGGAGTAAGATAGTGAAACTTGTATTTTAAAAATATCACTCTGGCTAAAGTACGAAAAATAGATTTATTTTGGGTAAGACTGACTTTAGAAAAATCAGTGATAAGGTTATTACAGTAGTATATTTAAAGATGATGGTAAATTAATTAGAATGCTGACCATGGAAATGAGAATTCGAACATCCAAAAAGCATTTAGAAGATAAATATTTAGAATGTAAACAAAAATATTTAGAAGCACTTTTTATTTTTTTTTGAGGTAGGGAAATTATAAATTCTGGGATGTGTGAAAGGAAATTACTAAAAGTGACTTCCAGGGGCAATCCAGTATTCCAGGAAATAGTGAAACAACACAACACAACACAAAACATGTTTTCAGTCAGGGCTTAGAAACTTTATGAAGGCTCAGATAGAAAACATTTGAAGATATAGGGAAAAGAGTGTCAGTCACAACGATTCAATGTTAATGTGATGGAGTGCAAGCAGTCATATATAACATGTAAATGATGAGCTTGGCAATGTTCCAAAAAAAACTTTATTTACAAAAACAGGCAGGTGGCCAGATTTGGCCCTGGGGCATGGTTAGCCTACCATTTTAGAAGAACAGTTTGATTATATAAACTGTTGCTTACATTAATGGCTCTGTATTATGAGAAAGAAATTAAAATCTTACTCAGTGTTTTCTGGTATTTGAGAGCCATAAATATTCAAAATACTTTGAGAAAATCTAAAGAAAATTACTGAAGAAAATTTTGGTGCTTAAATTCTTACCTGAATTTTTCAGACAACTACAGCAAATAAGAAATACTTTTCAAAATTAATGTTTTGATATTAATATTGTAAAGTTGGCTTCAGAAATGTAAGTTTTAAGGTGACCTGAGTTATATTCATCTCATTCCAAAGAATGGAGCCAGCAAAAAATATTTGCCTGATGACATATCACTGTATCTCAATATAATATCATCTTGCTAATTAATTGCATTTCTCCTAAGTGGTAATATTGCAGAAAGAAAAAGGCCTTACTTCCCAGAATTTGTGATAACTCCTCTAAAGCTTTTATTCTTGGCAATGAGTATTTGAGTAGGTTTCATGAACATTTACAAGAAAAAATACCAGTTTGCAAACTACAGAAGACTTTCACACAATTATTCTTTCATTGAAAACAAACTTTTAGTATTTCTACAGGATGAATTAAGTTAAAACTTAAGTAGAAAAGTTGTTTTGAAAATACCTATTTGTATGACAGTTTCTTCTTAAAACCCTCATTTTACTACATAATGTTCAGTAGGTATATTTAGCTACATATGTCCCAATTCTAAACCAGATATTCAACAAGTATCTTCTGATGTCTGGATCACAGAATCTTAGAAAGCTTGGAAATTATGGAGTTTTAGTTCAATGATAATATAATTTCATTTTTACAAAGATATATTCTAGAATTATATGGAATGTCTTTACAAGACACCCCCAAAAGGCAAATAATATGAAAGAGGGAGCTAAAGACAATTCAAGGAATGGATATAGAACAAAAGAAAGAGACCTTGATTTTTTACAATTAAGTTTAGAGAGATTCAAGAATACACTGAATTTGTGAAACAAATACAAGATTAATTTTTAAAAAAGCAATAAAAAAGTTAAACAATTCTTGGAAATTATTATAAATATGTATGCTAAAATTAAAAAAATATTAATAAAAAGCCCAGGAAAGCTTGGATGGCTCAGCAGGTTAAGCACTTGCTTTGCACCCCCGGGGGACCAAGGATTGAATCCTAGCCCCAGCCTATGGAGACCCATATGCTGAACTGGGGTGTGCTTCCCATGTGGGAGGCCTCCAGTTTGGCTCTCAGCCTCTGGCTTGAGGGGGCGTGCCTCCCATGTGAGAGGACCCAACCCCAGTTCCTGCCCTGTACTGCTTCCTCCCACCTGTGTGGAACAAAGCCGTGTTGAAAACTAATGATTCATGACCATGAAGACTGCTCTGGGCCCACCCCCTTCTCTCTGTCTCTGTCTCTCCCTGTCTTTGTCTCTGTCAAAAACAATTAAATAAATAAAAAAGGCTGAATAAGTAAATGGACATTGCTAAAGAATAATATCAAGTCAAAAAATATTTCAATATATACAGTAAAAGAAGTTAAAAAATATGAAGAAAAAATTTTAGGAGATTTGGAGGAGTATTCCAATGTAATAAATATTCATGTTCTAGGAGAGAAGAAGAATCAGAAGAGTAAATCATAAAAAATTTAAAAAAAAAAAAAGAAATGAGGGGAAGCCGGGATGGCTCAGTGGGTTAAGCGCTCATTTTGCAGCGCCGGGGACCGGGGATCGAATCCCGGCCGCGGCCTGTACGGAACCATATGCTGAACTGGGAGCTCCCCCAGTTCAGTTCTCTCTCTGTCTCTGTATCTCTCTCTCTCTCTCTCTCTCTCTCTCTCTCTCTCTCTCTCTCTCTGTCCAAAATAAATAAATAATTAAAAAAAAAGTCTTACTGTAATAAAAAAAAAAAAGAAATGAGCTTCAGAGGATTCAAGTCTTTAGATTGAAAATCTAGTAACAAAATGAAACAAAGCAAACAATTCATTCACTCTTTCTTTATGAAATATTTTATTCAATATTTACTATATGTCAAACACATTAAATTATGTCAAAACAATTATTGATAATATAGCTACAAAGCTTAATCCAATTGTTTAGTGTTCTGATTATAACTGCAGAGCAAATAAATTCAAACTTTAGTGGTATAAAACAACAATAATCATTTATTGTTTTCTGTACTATTTAATGAGGTTTACTCAGCTCAGCTAGATGTTCTCACATAAGCACTCTAATGTCATTGCAGTCAAGTGATAGCTGGAGGTAGATCATCTAAATGTCTTTCTCACTCATATTTGACAGTTGATGCTGGCTAACAGTTAGGGTCTCAGCTGAGACTATCAGCAGCTTCCTTATGTGGCCTAAGCTCATTTAAAGCATAACAGCTATGTGCTAAAAACAATTGTCCTAAAAAAGAGTGAATTAGTAAAAAAATCTACAACCTGGCCTCAAAAGTCATACAAAGTCTGACGATTAACTTCATGAACTTGCCCCTATGTACTTATATTGGCAGCACTGTACAAACAACTCGGTGAGCTTTCATAACCTCGATATATCAGTATCTCACAGCTGCGTTCATGTTGTGTGGTGGTATCTTGCTGTGTGTCATCATCATTGTTATGTGTTTCTGTGTGAACTTTGAGAATGTCAGAGCTTGAATTACTGCAACAAATATTCAACTTTTTGTTAAACTTGGCAAGAGTGGAAGTGAAATCAGGAACATGTTAGTCTGAGTTTATGGGGATAATACCATGAGGAAAATGGCAGTGTGGAAATGGGTTAAATGTTTTTCTGAGGGGAGAGAAAGCATTACTGATGAAGAGAGGTCAGGGTGGCCAGAAATAAGCAGAACTGAAAAAAAACATTGCAAAAATTTATCAACTTATGTGCCAAAATTGCCAGCTGACTGTGAGAAGCATAACAAACCAAGTAAACATCGATAGAGAAACAGAAAAATCTTCACTGAAAATCTTGGTAAAGACATGTGTATGCAGAAATGTTTTCAAAAGAGGTCACCAATTAACCAAAGCAAAGAAGAGTCAAAGTTTGCCAAGACCTTTTGGAGAGGCAAGATGAAGTTATGGGCTGTGTTATCAGTGGTGATGGAACATGGATGTACCAATACCCTGAATCACAGTGTTTAAGTGTACAATGGAAGTCTGCCAATTCTTCATAACCGAGAAGTTTTGTCAATCTAAATCAAGAGTTAAAATGATGTTGCTAAAATTTTTTGATAACAGAGGGATTGTTAATCATGAATTTGTATCAACTAGACAAACAGTCAACCAAGTGGACTCTTTGAAAGTGCTTTAAGGCTGTGTGAAAATGTTAGATGAAAACACCTGAAAATTTTGCCAACAATCCATGGCTCTTACATCATGACAATATATGAGCTCACACAACACTGTCCGTGAGGAAGTTTTTAGCCAGTAAACAAATAACTGTATTGGAACACACTCCCTAGTTACCTGATCTGGCCCCCAAAGACTTTTTCTTTACCCAAAGATAAAGAAATATTTAAAGGAAGACCTGTTGATGACATTCAGGACATCAAGGGTAATAGGATGATGGCTTTAATGGCCACTCCAGAAAAAGAGTTTCAAAATAGCTTTGAGGGTGGGCTAGGGCCCGGCATCAGTGCGTAGCTTCTCAAAGACAGTATTCCAAAGGTGACTATAGTGATATTCAGCAATGGGGGTTGCAGCACTTTTTTAAGGATGAGTTTGTGAACTTAGTTGTCAGACCTCATACAAAATAATTTTTACCAACTTCTATTCTTTAAGAGGAAGTCACTAACTCCAGTATAATTCAAAAGGAGAGGTACCGGTATTAGATTTGTACATGCTTTAAAACTATAACATTAAAGAAGGATACTTTAAAAAATAGAGTCACAATGTAACAAAAATTAATTAATGATAATTTGGTGGTGAGTAACAAGAAACAAGTAAAAACATACTTAAACTTTTGTCTTATTGGGATGATTAGTTATTGGGGTCAATGAATTATGAATATTGACATTGATAAAGTATGAGTTTAAATATTTGTTAACATTAAAATGGTCATCACATTATGTATCTATATCTATATATACGGTACATAATTTTCTCCAATAAAGTATTTGTTTCATTAAACAATTTATCTTGAGTATTCTCTCCTTGACATTTGATTGCACTTTCATCTACAGATAAAAATGTTCATTATTCTATGATGCTTATGCCATCAGGCTATATCTTCATTCTTAACCTCCCTGCCATTGTCACTCTTCTGACACAGAATCTGCCTTTTTTAATATGGAAATCTATGATACTTCACAGTTGTTGTTGTTTTTTTTGTTTTTTGTTTTTTTAATAAACCATCATTTAAACAAGTCTCCAAATCCCTCAACTTTAGTCAAGTAACTTATTCAGCTCTACTCTATTGAGATTCACCTGTACCTATTACCAAAGTCTGAATCTTGTCAGCACTGTGAATGACTGCAACTGACTCTCTGACTGTAACCCTCATCCCCTACTCTCACCATATCACCCTTCAATGTGATAGAGATATCAAAGTCCTTGATTTTTTCTATTGTCTTTTAGCGTATTAGCCCCAATGCTCATCTTTTTTTTTTGTAATATATAAATTAAAATGTTGATCATCCTATTATGTTGTAGATACACTGCATTTTCTATGCCTCTATATTTATGAAATAACACAAAAATCAATGCTACCAAACAACCTTATCTTCTACAGGAAAAAAAGACAACAGGAATGGACATTGCAAAATATTCTGCATCTATTGTCATCTTGGTACTCAGGACAGTCAATGAATGATTTTATGTATTATTAAAAAGAAATATATCATCCCAACTGTTTTTGTTTTACTCTCCTCAAGCATCAACAAATTTTTGTTGCTCTTCTCAAGCATGTGACACCATGCTTATGTTTTCAAAGCCATTAGGGTAAATTCCTCAAATCTCACTCAAGTCACTAATTCCCTACATACAAATATATTTACCTTGCTCTTATACATACATCATATCCTTCAGTCTTATTTATTTATTTTCCATTGTTTTTATTTTTATGTACTTATTTTTAATTGTTAAATGTATTGGAGTTACATATGTTAGCAAAAACTACATAAGTTTCAGATGGACAATTTTACATTACATCGTCTATGTATTATATTACATATTCACCACCCAGAGTCAGATTTCTTTCTGTCACCATATATTTGATGTCCCCTCCCTACTCCCCCATGCCCCGCCCTCATGCTCAGGTAACCATGAAACTATTGATTGTGTCCTTGAGTTTTTGTTTCTTTCTGACTTTCAGTTTTATATTTCACCTATTAGTGAGGTCACATGTTTCTTGATTTTCTCAGTCTGACTTATCTTGCTTATTGTAATGTTCTCAGTGCTCATCCATGTTGTCACAAATGGCTGCATTTTATCTTATCACTGAGTAGTATTCCACTGTGTAAATGTACAATTTCTTTATCTAGTAATATATCAAAGGACACTTTTAGTTTCCACAACTTGGCCACAATGAACAGTGCTTCAAGGAATGTTGGGATACTTATGTCTTTGCAAACTAAGGTTTTCAAGTATTTTGGGTAGATACCCAGAAGTGGGATTGCTGGGTCATATGGCAATTCCTTTCCTAATTTTTTGAGGAATCTCCATACTGCCTTCCATAGTGGTTGTAACAATCTACATTCCCACCAACAGTCTGTGAGGGTTCCTTTTTTTTTT
This sequence comes from Craseonycteris thonglongyai, assembly GCA_004027555.1. Lineage (NCBI taxonomy): Eukaryota > Metazoa > Chordata > Mammalia > Chiroptera > Craseonycteridae > Craseonycteris > Craseonycteris thonglongyai. The sequence continues at coordinate 8,880 of PVKE010026650.1, forward strand.
CCAAAGCCTCTCTAGCACTTGTTATCCCTTGTCTTGTTAATTATAGCCATTCTAACAGGTGTAATGTGGTAACTCATTGTGATTTTAATTTGCATTTCTCTAATTGCTAGTCAAGTTAAGCAATTTTTCACTTATCTGTTGGCCATTTGTGTGTTTTCATGGGAGATTTGTTAAAGTCTTCTGTCCATTTTTTTATTGGATTGCTTTTCGTTGTTGTTGTTCTTGAGTCATATAAGTTCTTTATATGTTTTATTTTTTATTATATTAAAAAGTGTTTATTTTATTGTTTTGACAGAGAGGGAGACAGAGACAAAGGGAAACAGACAGAGAGAGACAGAGAGGAGGGGGAGGACCCAGAGCAGCCTCCATAGTTGTACATCATCAGTTTTCAAGATAATTTTATTTCACACAGATGCATGGCAGACTGTGCAGGGCTGGAACTGAGACAGAAGCCTCCCACATGGGAGGCACACCCCAATTTAGCATGTGGGTCTAAACTGGCCAGAGTCGGGACTTGATCCTTGGATCCTGGGGCTGCAAGGTGGGTGCTTAACACCCTGAGCCATCCTGGCATCCCCCTTTATATATTTTGAATATTAGCCCCTCATCAGAGAGGCATTGTTTGCAAATATTTTCTCCCATTCAGTTAGCTGTCTCTTTACTTTGTTAATGGTATCCTTTGCTGTGCAGAAACCTTTTAGTTTCATATAGTCCCATTCATTTATTTTTTGCTTTTACTTTCCTTGCCTTTGATGTCAAGTTCATAAAGATCTCTCTGAGCCCAAGATCTCTAAGTTTAGTACCAATGTTTTCTTCTATGTAGCTTATGGTTTTGAGTCTTATGTGGAAGTGTTTAATCCACTTTGAGTGACTTTTGGTATATGGTGACAGTTACCAGGCCAGAATCATTCTTTGCATGTATTTTGTGAATCCAGCACCATTTACTGAAGAGGCTTTCTTGTCTCCATTGTATGTTTTTTCTTTTTTGTCAAAGATTATCTGTCCATATATTTGTGGGTTTATTTCTGGGTTTTCGATTATGTTCTATTGGCTTGTATGTCTATTTTTCTACCAAGCTGATTCACTTGACACTTTGTAGTATAGACTGAAGTCAGAGTGTGATACCTCCAGCCCTATTTTTTTTTTTGTGATTGCTTTGGTGATTTGGGGTCTTTTGTGGTTCTATATGAATCTGATGATTTTTAAATTTATTTCTCAAAAGAATATCTGTGGCATTTTGATGAGAATTGCATTAAATCTTTATACTGCTTTAGGAAATATGGCCATTTTAACTATGTTCATTCTTTTTTTTTTAAGATTTATTTTATTGTTTTTGACAGAGAGAGAGAGAGACAGACAGAGACAGAGAGAAGTGAGGAGGGCCCAGACCACTCTCCATAGTTGCACATCCTTAGTTTTCTACATAGTTTTTATTCCACAGATGAGTGCCAGTTTGCATAGGGCAGGACCTGGGCTGGGGTTTTGCTCCAATAAGAACTGAACTGGGGGCACACCCCAGTTCAGCATATGGGTTCGCATGAGCTTGGGCCGGGATTCAATCCTTGGACCAAGGACTGCAAAATGAGTGCTCATCTCGCTGAGCTATCCCGGCACCCCTCTTTCTATGTATTTTTAATCTCTCCTTTTATTTGTTCTTTGGTCCAGTATTTTTAAATAACATGTTGTTTAATCTTCATGTATATTTGGTTTTACCTGCTTTCATTTTGTAGTTGATCTTCAATTTCAAAGCTTTGATATCAGAGAACACACTTGGTATGGTTTCAATGTTCTTAAATTTGCCAAGGCTAGGTTTTTGGCCCAGTGTTGAGAATGTTTCATATGCACTAGGAAAGAATGTATAGTCATGTGTTGTAGAATAAAATGTTTTATAAATATCAATTATGTGCAATTGCTGTAGTGTATCATTTAAAGGTGATATTACTTTATTTGTTGTGTGTTTGGACATTCTGTCCATGGTGTCAAGACAGTGTTTAGGTCCCATACTATAATTTTGTTTTTGTTAGTTTCTCTTTTTAGATCTGTTAGTAGTTTCTTTGTAAATTTTGGTGCTTCCTGGTCAGGGACATATATATTAATAAGTATCACGTCTTCTTATTGTATTGTTCCCTTTATTATTATAAAATGGCCATCTAAGTCTCTTATTTCATTTTCAATCTTGAAGTCTGTTCTGTCAGATATAAATATAGCCACACCTTCTTTTCTCTGGAAGCCATTTGCTTGACATATTGTTTTTCACCCTTTTGTTTTGAGTCTGTATTTGTTCTTGTGGCTGAGGTGTGTCTCTTGGAGGCAACATAAGGTTGGGTTTTGTTTTTGTAATCCAGTTTGCTACTCTGTGTTTTTTTTATTGGTGAGTTTAGTCCATTTACATTTAGTGTTATGATTGTTTTCTGATAGCTCTTATTTTTGATAGATTGTTTTTTTCTTTCTGTTGGTTATTTTAGTTTGATGATGTTTCTGATTGTTTTGTTCATTGTTTTTTATTGTTATGTTTCTCAGTTCTAATTTTTTAAAGTGGTTATCACAAAGTTTATGTCAAAGTAAGTTTCATATATGCAGTTGTGCCCTTTATTAAGCATGCTTCCCATCTCCATTCTGTTTGAAAGTTTAAACCTTTTAACTCTCAGCTCTTTCTGATCTTCCTTTTGTGATATTTCCAAATTTGTGTCTTCAATTTCGTTTATTCTTTCCTCCATCTGTCAGACTTGCTTCCTTTATTTATTTATTTATTTTATTATGATTTTTATCTTTAAAATTTCTATTTGGTTCTTTTTTATAGTTTCAAATTGTACTATGTTCATAGCTTTTTTTTTTTCTTTTCCTTCTGAGATCACTTTGCTCCCTCTGTGCATGACACTAATTTTCTTTGCTCTCTTTGAGTGTTTTATGAATTTCAGTTAAATTCTGTGTTATTTAGATCATATTTCTATATCTTCAAGTACCTTCTCTGGAGATTTTTCATTTTCTTTCTGAGACCCTTTGTTCACTTGGGTACTCATTGCTATTGAAATGTTTCTCTTCCTGGGCATGAGGATATTCCCCCTGGTAAAAATGAAGAGATTTTATTTCACTTCCCAGCTGGTGTTGCTGCAGTGTTTTACAGTATTTTCTCTTGGTTATTATTTAATTATTTATTTTTTTCACAATGGGCATCTTCCTAGAAGGTAGACTTCTCTTTTTTGATTCAGTGCTAAAATCCAGTTTTCAGTTTCAGAAAACCTGAAATGGAAGGCCACCCCAAATAGGTTACTTGTCTTTAAAATAATGTTGATTTTATCATTTGGCCATGCCTGACTTACGTAGCTTTATTTGGAGATTCTAACACAGTGCTCTATTCACCACTGTTGGAAATTTTCTCAACAACTAAGTCTATTGCAATCTCATATTTATATGTCTCACAGAGAAAACTGCCTGACAGTCTAATGTGGAAAAAAAATGGAGAAATGTCAGTATCCTCTAACATATTTTGCAGAACCAATTCTTCCACTTTGTTTTCTGCTATAATATGCCTGTCCTCCAATTGTTCCCCTAGTCAATTCCAGAATTCACCATACACCCAGATGCAAAGACTTGGTATTTGAATCCATAGCTGTGAAGATTTAACTCACATAATTGCATTGACTCAGAGCCTTCATAATAAGTGTATTCTAGATTTGTGGGTTTGTTTACATTTATTTTTTATTTTTTATTAAAGGTTTAAAGTTTAATAGTCACATTCTTTCCAAATACAAAAAGTAGTTACAATTAAACTCATTATAGAAGCTTGTGTATAAACTTATGGGAAACTGAGACATTGATGATTCTGTGGTTTTGTGTTTTGTTCTGTTTTGTTTTGTTTTGTTTTGTGGATGTGGCTCTATCATTGTTACCTGAACACAGCAAAGAAATAATTATCCTAATGAAGTATCAACTGCCAATCAACAGTAAAAATGGCCAAATTTCAAAAATTAATAAAAAATTACCAAAAATAGTTTCTCAGTGATTCCTTCTTCCACATTTCGTCTTTTAAAGTTATTTTTCTCATTTTTTTAAATTCTAAAAACTACAGTAAAGCAGCTCCTATAAAAATTTACAACCAACTGCATGGGGGTCTGGAAAGCTAAGGGGCTGGAACAGGGCTGGGATGGTGGGCTAGGAAGTGGTCCTTCCCTCAGCCACTGTAGCCTCACTGTATGACCAAGGGATAGGGGCTCTTTAGTCAAAAGGGGGGAAGAAAAGAATAGGAATGTAATATAACCAGAAAATTAAAAGGTCATTGTTGCCTGTTTGAATTTAGGGAAAACAACAACAGCAATAACATTCCTGTGTGGGGGAAGCTCCTCAGAGGGAAGACAGTGAGCTAAAGGGAGGCAGCCATTGGATGGTCTGCAAGCACTTTGGGACCTGTTGGGGGCAGATGAGAAGACCATGATGGGTGGTGGTGAAGGAAGTTGGAAGGGGCCTCTCGGTCACACTGGCTACTGAATGTTCACTGGGTTAGCTCCTATTTTCATGGTTCCTGTACATATGGTGACCACAGGCCCTGGTTCTGATAATGCTAATTCCACTGCTGGGATTACTGCTTGATACTGGTTATAGCTGGACTGAAGCTAGGTCTATGTGGTGGGGGCAGTGGTAAGGTATAGGGAGCCTAGGTGTAACAGCCATAGTTCCCATCATGTAGGCAGGTGGTGGTGGGGCTGTATAGCCCTGGCTGCAACCTCATTGGTTGTAGGGTAGCTGGCTATAATTCAGCTGTTGAGGGCTACAGCTACAGATAGTGAGAATGCTTATACTGCCACTCAAGCCAAGGGTATTGCTGTTGCTGTAGCTGCCAGTCCCTGGTGGGTTTCCACTAGTGCTGTAGCTGGGCAGCAGCAATGGCTACTGCCACTGTGGGGGTGACTACTTCTGGAGACCTTGGTTGTAGCAGCTTAGGTTATTGAAGTTGTTACCCTGCCTTTTGTTACCCAACTTTTCTGGTGGTAGCCACCTCTTCTGTTGTGGTTGGAACATTTTCCAGTGGTTGTTTCCTCCACCTCTGCCTCCCCTTGGTTCTGAAAACTTCATTGATTGCCTGCAGGTGCAGGTGGGGAATCAATTATCTCAGCACTTGAAACCACTGCTCCCCCTATGGCCCCAGAAGCCCACACCACCTGGATAGTCAAAGTGCATTTCAGGAGGTGGCCCTGACTTGTAGCCTTCCTGGTTGTATTGCCTCACCAACCAGTTGGCTTCTTCTCACTGCAGCTCAATGAACAGCTCCTCAATCAGGAGGTCCCCAACATCTGGCAACATGAAATTGGCCTTTATTTCCAAGACCACATTATCTGAGACATCTTTCCGTTCCTTGTCAGTTTACTTTATTGTTCAGTCTTTTAGGTCTTTGTCAGTGAGAGAAATGACAATTGCTTTGAGCTGAAAGCTTTCAAATGTTCTCACTTTTTCTCTTTGAGCTAACTCATAAACATTGTCTGGTCTAAGATATAGTTGTGTTTCTTGCTAGTGGAAATCTGGATGAGACAGTAGAGACACTGGGTGATCTGCTGGATTAGGACATCATAGTGGCCAGCATAGTTCTGTTGCCTCTGTAGGCCCATCACCCCCACTTGATCCACAATGACATTGGTATTCAGAATGTTGTACTTCTTGGACGGGTAGAAGGTTACATGTTTGATGGCCCCTGTGGTCTTATTGGCAGTGGGCAGGATCACCATCATCAGAATTTTACACTCTTCCTTGGTCTTTGGTCGCAGTGTTCCAGATCTGCTCATTCTGTGAAAGGTGAAGCCTGGGAAGGCAGAACAATAGGGCTCTGCCTTCTGCCTGAAGTAGAACTCCAGCACATAATTCTTCATCAGGCTATGAAAATAGAGGGCTTGACCCCACAAGCTTTTTTTTTTTTTCCTGAATTCAGAAATCAATTCCTATCCATTTTCTGTTCTTTTTTTTCTTTTCTTTTTTGTTTTTTGTTTGTTTGTTTGTTTTACACAGTATTGATAGAAGAAGAAGAAAAAAAGCTAAAGAAAAAACTTACAAGAAAGAGCTCTCTCAAAAATAAATGAATAAGTGGGTCCAATTTTGTCACTGAAAACTGGTTTAAGAAACATTGAGAATCCATTTTTTTTTATAGTCAATAATTTTTTTTTATTGTTAAATTTAATGAGGTGACATTGGTTGGTAACAATTAGATAGTTTCCTGATGTACAACTCCATATCACATCACCCATGCATTGCATTATGTGCCCAGCTCCCAGAATCAGGTCCCCCTCCAACACCATATATCTAGTGCCCACTCCCCCCTCCCCCCACAACTCTCCCTCCCCCCTCCTCCCTCCTCTCCAGGTAAACACCAAACCATTGAGTGTGTCTATAATGCAGGAGGCAAGGGGGAAGGGGAAGAGCATTTCAATGGTGGTAGCAGCTCAAAATTTGTTTACATGTTTTGATATGTAGTGTGTTCAGTATATCTTTGGCAATATTTATTGGCTTTATTCCATAACTATTTGAATAATCTTCAGATTTTAGCAAATCTCTAAAATTTATGGAATTAGGAATACCTGGTATTTAACTACACATTCTTATCATAGTTTTAGACATGCATAATCAAGAAACCTTTGAAAATGAAAGAAGTCTACATGTGTGACCTGGAGGAATATGACCAGTTAATTTTTATAATCTTATAATAAAAATGTACTATGAAATCAGAAAATAAGAAAATGATGGTATAACCCCATTACCTAGAAAATCTGGAAATGGCAAGAATTAGCATTTGTTAAACATTTGCTACTTGTCAGGCATTTGCTAACCTCTTTGCTGTGGTTATCTCATTTAATCCTCACAGCAATCTTCTGAAATAGGCATTATCACCTCATCTCACAAAGAAGAACCCTGAACTCAAAAAAGTTAAGATATTTTCTAGTCACTGAGCTGGTATTGGTAGAGCAAGAATTTGTACAGAGTTCCTTTCTCTCATATTCATGCCCATCACCACTCTACTCAGTCCACTGTCCTCATTCATTCAACATGTATTGATGTGCTGTGGTATGTGTAAGAATTAATGACATCTTTCTCATATAATTTAAATATGTCCTTCACTCAAGGCATAATTAAATGTTGACTTATATACCAACATGCTTTCTTCAATATTCCAAAATCATACAAGGATTAGCAACAATAACACATTTAAATACTTCATGGAAAACAAATAAATCATAATGATCTTAAAAGGATAATCTAATAAACTAATCTGATCAAACAACCAGTCTGTAAAATCATTCACATTTGTCTTCAAACAAAAAGATGCAGAAAAGAGTTCATAAATGAAATATATTTTCCAGGATACTCACTAGATGGCAGTGTGAGAAGAGAACCGTGAAACCTCTCCTGGAAGAAACATTCAAATAAAAGGAATTCTATGGGGGAAACCCTGAGAAACACAGCCTCAGTTGAGAGAGCCATGCAGTGCCAGAAAATACCTGAAGGTTATAGAAAAGCAGCTGAGCAGGATTGGAGAGGAAGGAGCAGTACAAAGACGTGGCCACTGAACTTGACCCAGGGCTGGCAGAAGGAGGGAGTTTGGGAACTTGGGCCAAAGTGCAGCAAGATCCTAGGTGGGCGGGAAGCCAAGAACTGATGATAGTGAAGGCCCCATGAGATTGTGGACAATCTAAAATATGAACCCACATAGCAGCATGCTGAGGATCCATTTGGAACACCTCACCCTAGGTAGGATAGGGATGAAGCAGGGGTGACTGAATTGCCCGGGTCTGAGACAAAATAGAGCCCTAGATATAGCTTGCCTTGCATGGAGTTAGAGGCCTATAGGCACTGAAACACTGATTTAAATACAAGTTAACTCTGGGGGAAACTGCTTCTCCAACCCCTGGTTTTCAGAATCAAAGTACAGCCCTAAAATAGGGTTGGGAGAAAAGAGAAAGACTGAGCCATGCCTCCATTTCAGCTGGCTGACTTCCCTGCTCATGGCAAGATTTGCTTCTATTTCAGCCATACCTGCCTCCCCAGCCATCTGCCAGCTCAACTGGCACCCTGAGGCCTGGTAGTGCTGAATCAAGAGCAAATTGGCTTGGGGTGAGATTGATCCTAGAACCTGGAACAGGGAAGGTGGAGCATGCCCCACAAAGATGAGTGCTCATGGTCTTGGAAGAAAGGAGAGAAGCTGAACAGTGTGCCACACCCCCCTGCCCCATCTCCATAACTGGCTTTCCTGTTAATGGCAAGATTTGCTTCTGTCTCAGCTACACCCACCCGCTCTGTGCTCTACCAGCTGGCCCAGAGCCTGAGGCCCGGTATCACTAAATCAAGAGCAAATTGGCTCTGGGTGAGATTGATTCTAAGAACCCATAGCTGGGAAGGAAGACAGCTCCCAGAAGAAGAGTGGGCATGTGCTGGGCAAAAAGGTAGGAAGCTGAGTCATGTGCCCCCTATTTTGGCCCACCAGCTTTCCTGCCTAAGGTAGGGTTTGCTTCTCATTCTTGGCCCACACCAACTTACTTCATGTTCCAATGGCTTGGCCAGCATCCTAGGGTGTCGTGGTGCTGACTTAGACAAAGACTGGCTCTAGGTGAGACAGAGCCTAAAAACCTGCAGCTGAAAAAGAAAAGAGAGGTCCCAGATGATGTGAAGACTCAGAATAAAGATGATAGGCTGAGCCACATGTGCATGTACACCAGTTGACTAGCCCCATGCTGACAGAGGAATTTACTATAGTGTCTTGGCCCACCTTTACCTGTCTCTACTTCCCACCTTCAACTGCAGGGCCTTTTATTAGCTAAGCCAACATTTCAGGGAGCAGCTCTGGGACACTAAACAATCATACCAGCACTGCATTCACCTCCCAGGCAGATTTAATGGCCATAGAAACTGACTACTTTGCCTAAACTTCTCTAAAAATTTGCCCCCCTCAACTGAAGCCCACCTACTACTTGCTATACAGCAAGCTGTAAAAGGCAAGCTGCAATTATCCTGTAATACAAACCCGAGCCATTCCCAAGTAACACTGCCTGTGCAGGAACAGACAGGAGATCCCAGGAAGACCACAAAACAGGTGCAGCAGCCAACCTTTCCCAGAACTGATCTCAGAGGCATAGCATGCCATCACCCACCTCACCTTCTCAAAGACAAGGCACATTGAAACCAGAACAACTCTGTCAAAGAAGTGAAGCCCATCTTCTAGGAAAGCTCCCAGAGTGAAAACATACACATGTCTAGGGTGAAACAAAACAATACAATACAATAAAAAACAAACAGAAAACATCAAATGCAATGAATATCTCAAGGTTCAAAGTCACTCTGAAAGAAAATGAAAAATCCCTAGAACATAAACTTCCTGGAAGCATATACTATAAGTGAAAGAGAATTTAGGGCTGCAGTTCCCAAGACACTCAGAGAGCTCAAAAAATGCTGGCGAAGTACCCAGACATAGTTAATTTTTCTCAATTAAAATTGGTGAACAAAAATGAATGTTTACAAAAATTGAAATTTTAGAGAAAAAAAACAGAAGAAACTTCTGGAAAAGAAAAACAATAGCAGAAGAGAGAAAATAATTAACCAGCATAGAAAAAAGGGCCAACCTGATGGAAAAATAAATTAGCAATACCGAAGATAGAAACATGGAACTTTCACAGAAGGAAGAAGAGAAGGACCTGATAGTCAAAAGAAATAAAAGAGCTCTATAAGAACTATCTGACTCTACTAGAAAGAGCATTGTTAGAATATAGGGGGTACAAGAAGAATTATATCTTAAGGCTTGTCTTAAGCATAATAAAACAAATAGTGGATGAAAATTTTCTGAACCTATGGAAAAAACAGAAACATCAAATTAAAAAACAAGACAAACAAACAAACAAACAAAAACAGAACCCCTAACTACCTAGACACTAGCAGGTCTTCTACAAGCCAGGATGGAGTGGAACCAAATTTTCAAAATTTTAAGAGAGAAACTACAAGCCTAGAATAAACTATCCAGCAAAAGTAACCTTTATATATAAAGGAAGAATAAAGATACTTCCAAACATACAGATGCTGATGAAATTATTCAGCACAAGACCAGCATTTCAAGAAATATTGAAGGATCCTATTTGACCTGAAACAAAAATATCAAAAACAAAAAAACTAAAAACAAAACAAAACAAACAAACAAAAAAAAGGAGAAAAGTTGGTTCAACAAAGAAATAAAAATAAAAATATTTTTAAAAGATTTACCTTATTGTTTTTGACAGAGACAGAGACAGAAAGAAGGGGAAGGCCCAGAGCAGTCTCCATAGTTGTACGCTATCAGTTTTTGACATAGTTTCATTCCACACATGTGGGCAGGGGCCATGCAGGGTGGAAACTGGGCTGGGAGCCTCCAACATGGGAGGCATGCTCTCTTGAGCCAGTGGTCAAACTGGGACACAAGAACCAAACTGGGGACCATTCTAATGGGAAGCATACCTCAGTTCAGAATATGGGTCTGCATAAGCTGAGGCTGGGATTTGATCTTCAGTCCCCAGGGCTGCAAAGTGAGCACTTAACCTACTGAGCCATCCTGGCTTCCTAGAAAATCTTCATTTAGCAATCATCATCCTAAATGTAAATGGACTGAATTCACCATTAAAAAGGCACACTGTAGCAAATTGGATTAAAAGACTAGTTCCAACCATATACTTTCTACAAGAGAAACACCTCAGCCACAAGGACAGACTCAAAGTAAAAAGGTGGTAAACAATACTCTAAGTAAGCAAATGGAATCCAGAGAAAAGCAGGTATTGCCACATTGATTTCTGATGAAACAGACAGCAGGATAAAAAAGGTAGTAAGAGATAAAAACGAACGTTTCATAATGGTAATGTGGACAATACATCAAGAAAACATGACACTCATAAATATATGTGTGCCTCATCAGAAAGCACCAAAATCTACAAAGCAACCACTAATAGATCTAGTAGGAGAAACTGACAAAATATAATTAAAGTAGAAGACCTAAACACCTCTTTGAAAATGATGGACAGATCATCCAAACAGAAAACAAATAAAGAAATAACAACTTTAAATAAAACATAACAGGATTTGGACATAATTGACATTTATAGGACACTCCATCATGCAACACAAGATTATACATTTCTTTTTTCTAGAGCACATGTAACATCCTTAAGGATAGACTATATGATAGGACACAAAACTATTCTCAGAAATTTTAAGAAGATTGAAATCATACCAAGTGTATTATCAGATCACAAAACTTTAAAATTGGAGGCCAAAAAGAAAAAAAAAAGCAGAAAAAATTCATATATATATGCATGGGAAGTACACCCCAGTTCAGCCTGTTGGTCTGCACATGCTGGGGCCAGAACCAGGACTCAATTTCCAGACCCCATGCCTGAAAGCAAGCGCTTAACCCAATGAACCATCCGGCATCTCCAGACAATTTTTATCAAAGGAAGGAAAATATGTGAGGAAAGGAAATTTCTTCAGTAAGTGGTGCTGGGAAAATTGGGAAACCACATGCAAAAGACTGAATCTTAACTGTGATCTGTCACCATGTACCAAAATTATTTCAAAAATAGATTAAAGACCTCCACATAAGACCTGAGACAATTAACTGCATAGAAGAAAACATCAGTACCAAACTTATAAATATTGGGTTCAGGGAGGACTTTAGGAACCTGACCTCAAACGCAAGAAAAGTAAAAGTAAAAATTAATGAATGGGACTATATCAAACTAAAATGCTTCTGCACAGCAAAGGAAACTGTCAGCAAAATAAAGAGACAAGCAACTAAATGGAAAAAAATATTTCAAACATGCCTCTGATAAGGCACTAATATCTAAAATATATATGGAACTCATATAACTCAACAATAGCAACAGCAACAAAAAACAATCTAATTCAAATATTGGCAGAACACTTAGACACTTCACCACGAAGACATGCAAACAGCCAACAGATATATGAAAAAAATTCTCTACTTCATTAGCTCTTAGCATAACGCAAACCAAAACCATGATGAAATACCACCTCATACCTGCTAGAATGGCTTTTATCAATAAGACAAGGAACAACAGGGGCTAGAGAAGCTGTGGAGAAGAAGGAAGCTTCATACACTGCTGGTGAGAATGTGAATTGATACAACAGCTATGGAAGACAGTATGGAGAATGCTCAGAAATTTGGCAATGGAGCAACCCTATGACCTGAGAATTCTTTTTTTGGCTATTAACCAAAAAGACCCTGAAAACCTTACTTCATAAAAACTTATGTACCCCAATGTTCACTGTACCGCTGTTCACCATGGCAAAGTCATGGAAACAATTGAAGTGCCTTTTGATAGATGACTGGATAAAAAACTGTGGCACACATATACAGTGGAATGTTACTCATGTATAAAAAAAGATGAAATTCTGCCATTTGCAACAACATGGATAGAGCTTGAGATCATCATGCTAAGTGAAATAAGCTGGATAGAAAAAGCTAAGAACCATATGACTTCACTCATATGTGGAATATAAAACTAAAAGCAAGAAAGAAACAAAACCTCATGAACATAGTTGATAGTTTAATGATTACCTGAGGGTTAGGAGGAAGGAGTAGAGTGGAGGGAGGAGGAGCTAAATATATGGCAAAGGAAAGAAAGCTGACTCTGGGTGGTGAGCACATATGGTAACACACAGATGAAGTACTGTAGAGTCATACACCTGGAACCTATGTAATTTTTGCTAACCAATGTTATCCTAATAAATTTGACAATAGCAAGAAGAAAAAAAAATATGTTTTTCTTAAAGACTCAACCACAGATTGATGCGTGTATGAACATTATCCCTAATAGAAAGGCTTTATTCTCAAAGAATTTCTACTAAGAAAAAAAATGACATTTAAAAATTTTGTGCTAGTTAAGCAACTGGCTTGGTATATGATGTCTTTTTGAAACAGAAATTAAAGTGATCTATACTTTCTGCCCTTCATGTGTACATGGAAACAACAGTAGTCCCTATCACCCAGAAAGACTGAGCCATAGTATTCTTTAAAATAAATCCTGATTTTAAGTTCAAATTTGGGTTTCCATATGCAGTGATGACTGTAATCACGCAGTATTACTACTTTTTTTTTAATAACGTAGGAAAGAGCATCTGCAATTTATATTTATCTCACATTTCTAATTGAGAAAGTGTTGCTGCCTTAACTGCTGTGTCATATATATTCTATTTCTGTGGTCCCCAACCTTTTTGGCACCAGGGACTGGTTTCATGAAGGGCATTTTCCC
>PVKE010026651.1:0-22142 GCA_004027555.1 Craseonycteris thonglongyai
AACTCCTAAGGCCCACAGAGGCTAGGTGTGCCTGACTTGAAATCCCTTCTTCTGTTAGTTTGAGTTCAGTACTCTGCCCTTAGTGCCCCCTTGGTTTTAAATTTATTTGTAGACTAAAAGTGTTTCAGTAAAGGAGTGAATTTGCAAGACGTATTTGAAGGAGAAAGATAGTGAAAGTATGACATAGAAATATACTTGATTGCTCATTTATAACAAAATAAATAGTAGAAAGCCCACAGTGAATGGATGTGGTGAGCATTGCTTTCATTTGCATAAGCTTAGTAGTAAAATATTGTTGACTGGGGGAGAAGCTGGAACATGTTTTCTAAACCTTAATACATCCCCTGCTTGGAGGGGAGAGGGAGTGTGTGGATGGTGAGTTTTACAGGTAGGCAAAACCTGTTTTGTCTGTTTATCTCCAGGTGTTTGCTTTTTTTTTTTTTTTTTGCCATAGTTTTCTGTTTTCTGAGCTGTCAGTTTAATGTACTGTCTAAACCTCAGCCTATATTTCTCAGGTTTGCTGCCCTACAGGTACGCTGTAAAGGATTTTTGTGAAATCCACGAGCAGCTTTTAGTTTTGAAATGCCCAAGGCTTTGTGCTTTGAAAATAAGTTCTTGCTTGATCATCTTTGTTTTCTTTTGATTCTAAAGCCAAGCTTGCGTTAGAGGGATGATGCTAGAAGCAATTTAAGGGCACATCAAATTTTTACTGTAATCCTGAAGTATTGATTTTTGACTTATTTGTACGTTTAATGCAGACCCATTTCCTTACTTAGCGTCTGACTGGCCATTAAGGTCTGGCAGTGTGCCGGAATGTTGAAATCTTGTATCTTATAATATGATTTGGCTGTCTAAGGGTATTAAGCTGTGTTTGGTTTTTTAAAGACACAGACAAAGCCCTTGACTTTGTGTGTGCTCCAGAATACAGGAAAGAATTTCTTTGTCATAAAATTATTCAGTTCTAGGAGACGGCATAGAAATGAGAAGTTGACATTCAACAGAACATTAATACCTGAAGTCAAACAAATTGGTACCTTTGGATGAGCTGGCTCTTTTAAATAAATGCAAACTAACATAACAGAATCTTGAAGAGAAGACCAGACTGGGAACCAAAAAGGCATGATGGTGTTCCAGAGTAGTTCATAGTTAAGCACTCCCGATTAAGTGGCCCTCAGTGTGTGCATGATGCAACTCCTCCCATGAAGTTGAAATTAGAATCTAGCTGAGGGGCTGATACAGTCTCCTGTTTACGGAGGGTGCTGGGCTGTCGTGGTCAGGGGAGAAGTAATCATTGTAACAGACATTCATCTTCTTTCACAACCTGGATACCTCTTAACTGGAATAGAGGGTGAACCCACACTTTGGAAATGAGGACCCAAGGAGTTCAAACATTAAATTTGGGATTTTGAGAGTCTGAATGAGAACTAAATGGCTTTAAGAGGGAAAATTTATTCTTAATTCAGAGAACTTTGAAAATGGCTCTATAGTGTTTTCTCGAGGGCTAGATTGCCCCTGGAAGTTGCTGGACAGCCACCATCTGGGAAGTATTAAATTGTTTGGGCTAGGTACTTGAGACTAGGACATCTGTTTGAAATGACAAGGAAAATAGATTTATTTTAACAGAGTGAAGAAGAATTATTTCATGAAGCATGTGTTAGGGATAGACTATAAAAATGATTCTTATTGTCCAGAATTGGTCAGTTCCTATGAAGTGATGTAGTCTTTTCTTTTATTCTGAAAGTAAAAGCTTCCTCATGTGTGAAAAGGGGTCTGAGACATGCAGATTTCATGTCATGAGCAACCATTATATCATTTTACTATCCCACTCAAACCACTTAGAAGAATAGTTTTTGAGAAAGTTCTGTGACTTTGTCCTAATTTGGAGGATTTAGTGGGATGTAACAAGCCAGGAATTTTTGTAAAGTTTGAGGGGCACACTCTAGTAACACTTCCATTTGTATAATACTTTGTAGTGGGCTTAATCTATCACTGTCATGCTCCTCACTGCAGGGTTCGAGGTGGACTGAATGGGTGTTGGCATTATCTGTATTAGAAGGGGAAGAAATTGAGACCAAGATTAATATTAAAGGTGGAACGTGAACCCAGATACTTCTAATACCTTGCCCTATATCCTTGGCTTACCTTGTAAACTGGTTAAGTAAATTCCACTTTTTTTTTTTTTTTTTTGCAGAGACACGAAGGTGCTTTTTTGTTGTTTGTTTGTTTTTACTACTGTTCAAATTCCTGATGTTTTGGTTCTTTCTTTCCTTTCGGACCTTTTCTTGCCTGTTTTCTTTGAAGTGACATTTTTCTTTATTCCTTTCCATGTGAAAGGTTTGCTGGTTAACTAAATCAATTGTAGGGATGAAAATGCTACTTCGAAGAGTAATACCATAAACTGAGTAGTGACAAACCTCATTTTTTCTATCTCAGGTATACTTTGGAACAGAAAGTGATTCTGATGTTCATTGCTGCTGTTGACGTTCTTTACAGATTCTCTTTATGTGAAAGGGCTCAGGGTTGAGATTTGTCACACTGGAGTCTTTGATCCTGGTGTATGCTGTCTTGAGTGGGTCATTGGTGCCAAACAGATGCAAAGTGGCAAACTGGAACAGATGTCATATTTGAAACTAGGTGCACTAGATTGTCAGGCTTTAGAGCAGATTGGGGGATCTTTCTGTTTTTGACAGTTTTTTTTGTTTTTTGTTCACAGTTTCTCCCTCCTTCTTTCCTTCCTTCTTTCCTTCCTTTCAGCTGTCCTTCTTTCTTCCTTTTATTATTATTATTATTATTTTTTTGGTCTGTTCTTTTTGTCTTTTCTCCTTTTATTCTTATTTCCTTCTGTTCTCTGCATCCCTTTTTCTCTCCCTCTGTCCCCCCATCCTTTTAGACCAGCTGTTATCTGGAACAGCCGTTGCTAATGGGAGTGTACCTCCTTTTTTCTTTTTATCAAGTATTAGCTGCATGTTAGAATGATTCCTGAAGCCTGGCAGGTTGTACCCACTGAAGCTTGCTTTGTAGAGTGAGCACAGCCTAGGTGTGATGTTGAACTGGTCTGCTGGAGAAAATAGTTCTGTGGGAGCCTGGCCTTGCTGGCTGCCAGAGGTTGGCCTCTTCCTCAGGTGTTCTCATTACTTGTGTTTCCTGAATTTGCAAACCCCAAAGAAGTGGAATTTAGTTTCTCCATCTAGCTAAACTCATGTTTGGGTCTTTAATGGGTACTGTGAAATACATTTCCTTATTTTAGGCCCTTGCCTAAAGCCTCTGCTAATATTCTACTTCCATGTTTTTGGTGCCTGGCTCAGCTTGATAAGGAAGGTGTGTAAGAGTTTTCTGTTTTATTGTGCATAGCAAGAGGATTGATTATACATTAAAGCCATATCCTCAGTAGAGGGGGTGATGGAGAAGAAAATGACCAAAGGATATTTAATTTTGTTTCTCATGTTTTTGTAATGAAGTTATAAATTAATCTAGCTCCCAACTTCATATGTCTTCTTTACCATTTAACTATTCTAGCTCCTTTTTAGGGTGGGGGTTGTTATGGAGGCTTTTTTTGGAGCAGCAGACATATTGCAGAGCCCTTCACGCATCTTCATTTTTTATAGGGAATTAAGAAGGAAAAGGAGCTAGCTGCAAATGTCATCTCTGCCTTTGTATTAGCTTCCTACCTCTAGTTGGTTTTAATTTCCTTCTCCATTCTTCTCATGCCCTCAATACCTTTGGTAACTGGAAAGTGGCTCTTTGCCAGTCATTCTAAACTGTGGTGTCCAGACCTGCAGCTTCAGCATCACCTGGGGATTTGTTAGAAATGCAGATTCTCAGGTTTCACTCCAGTCCTATCCTATCCAAATCTCAGGAGGTGGGTCCTAGAATCTGTTTTAACACTCCTTTCCATTGAGATCCACCAAGTTAAGTGATTGCAGAAGTCTTGTGTAGGTAAACCCTGCTTTCCCAGCTGTCTCTGCCAACTTTTAAACTTAATCCACCTGTGCGGATCAACGCTGAATTTTCATTTCAACCATAAAGACTTTGTTACCACACTTCTTTTTATCGTTGCTTCATCAAGACACAGTGGTCAATAAAATACATATTTAAAACATATATATTAAACACTTTTGACTTACAATTGGTCTGTGATTATTTTTTTACCATGGAGGTATTGATGTTGACACTGAGACTATTGCTCAAAATACGCTACATATAAAACAGCCTAGAGAGGAATGAAGAGAGGGAGACAGCGGAAAGGGAAGCAAAGGGATTAGTAATCCCATCTTGGTTAATCATCATTATCCTCTCTGATCACTGTGAAGGGATATGCTGTTGCTTCTGCAAATGTTAATAATTCATGGATGGACTGTGCCAAAGGGAGGCCTTAAATCTGGTCTCTCAGCAGATTAAATACACTGTCTGCCAGCAGTAGGAGCCAGGAGCAGTGAAAGATGGACTTGTTTTTATTCACTAACCCAATTTTCTCTGCTTCTCTTAGCTCCTCTCATCCTCATTTTGTTTACCTTTTCATTTGCTTCTCTCTGTGCCCACCCTCTCCTGCATTGAGTGCTGGGGTTCTTGGGTCTACTGTTAATGACATTAGATTTTACTTTCCCTTAGCTGCTAGTAATAACAGATGCCATGAGAGAAAGCAGAGGCAGAATAAGTATTTCTTTGAAAATGTCTATTATCAGTCCGCATATTTGAAAAATGTATTAAAATGTGCAGCCTGTGTGTTAGAAATCACTTGAAATGGCTTATCTTTGCTTTGAAGAGTAATACTATTTATTGTACAGGCAGTTGAAGACACACAGTCTTGTCACTTCATATACGTCTGGTGGCATCTTCCCATTTTATAGATGAGAAAACTTAGGCATGAGGTGAATGGCTTGTGTAGGGTTACCCATAACGCAGTTCTTTTAACTCCCAACTTCAGTATGCTTTCCACGAGACTTAATTACCTCTTACTTTTAGAAATCATGTTGTATAGGGCATTAAATAGAACTTAATTAGATTAGGCTCAAATAATATATAGGTAGCTGCACAAGGATACTTCGTATTAATTTTTAAGTATAAATTTGCCAAGGAGTACCACAGTCAGAGAAGACTGATGACAGTCTGAAATTGTGTAGACATTTCTAGAGCTTCTGAATAACAGCCCTCACTCAGTAACTTATAGGTTGATAAATATATGTTGAGCACTTAATCCTGTGCCTGATGCTTTGTTAAGCACCCTAAGTGGACATAATAGTAGTCTCCATCTTTGTTAGGTTTTCAGTGTTTTAGGTTTGCCTGAGGGACATTCTGCTACTTGAAATGGGCCAGTATTGACTTTAGGATGTGAGATGGCAAAGTAGCAGAATTGAAAGTGTTTTAGTGACCTCAGTAGTTTGCTGAAGGCCTTAGTGGTAAAAAGCATGTTAACAAAACTGGACTGTTATTTTACAAATGACTTCCACCCTTGTCACTGCTGGAAGGCTGACTGGCAGAGAGAAGAATATGTGGGGAAACAGATTTTAAAATCAGCCTAATTTTCAAAAACGGCTTTAGAGTTGCAGATCCTTATGTTCTTATTACAGAAATGAGAAGGGTGCCTTACAGAGGTAAAAGTCTAACCTGTTGTTTTTATAGGGCAACATAAGTTTCTAGGGCTTAGACAAGGCCACCCATCTCACCTGCCTTGGTTGTTGGTCCTGACCTGAATTGATGGGTGATGAAAGGCACACCTCCTCTCTTCTCCCACCCCTTTATATGGAACCAGCATCCTACAGAGTGTCACCATGTTTGCTATTTCAAATTCATTTTGCTGTTCTCATGTAATTTTTCCTCTGGTTCTTTTTTTCTCCCCTTAAGATTTTCATTCTTGAAAATAATTTTATAACATCTTGATTTCAAATTTTATTTATTGCTTTGAGGAATGCAATGTTCAGTTTTATAATAGAGAAGATAGAATCCTGCCTACAATTTTTCTTCATAGAAAAATTTTAGGGGGAGCCAGGATGGCTCAGTGGGCTAATTGCTCACTTAATAGCCCCGGGGACCGAGGATCGAATCCTGGCCCCAGCCCATGCAGATCCATATGCTGAACTGAGCCCAGTTTGGTTCTTGCCCCCTGGTTCAGCCCCTGGCTCGAGGGCGCATGCCTCCCATGCAGGAGACCCCCAGCCCAGTTCCTGCCCTGCGCAGCTCCCGCCCACCTGTGTGGAACGCAACCATGTTGAAAGCTGATGATGTACAACTATGGAGGCTGCTCTGGGCCTTCTCCCTTTTCTCTGTCTCTCTCTGTCTCTGTTTTTCTCTGTGTCAAAAACAATAAAATAAATCTTAAAAAACAATTTTAAGAACCTATGTTTTATGTGACAGTGAATTTGAAATTCTAATCAGATAAGAGTACCGGTACAGTTTTTCCCTTGTTTAGATCATTGATGATTGGATAATTTTAGTAATCCTCTTTCTGTTGAGGAATTGAAGGGTCTAATTCTTATTGTAAATCAGTTTCTGGCCTCATCAGTTTTTTTTAAATAGCAGGTATAGTAAATATGTGCAGCAAAAAAACAACAACTTGAAAATTAAGATCTTAGTGTATGTTCTCTAAAATAATAGTAATGATATGATGGACCCTGCCTGCTTTAAGTAAGTATATCCAAGCTCTCAGTATCTGCATTTATAAAAGAAATCTTGGGGCAATGTTTAGCTTTATTATTTCTTCAAATAACAGCTTCTCTGCTGAATTTAAAATTGAATTTGTTTAAAAGAATTCTGTTTACAATCAACCTGGTAAGAAGTACATCTGTTGTGTAAAGTACAGTGGTAGCAAGAACTAGCAAAATAGATAGAAGCTGTTCTTTTTTATCTACCATCATCCCCTATGTAATAACTTAAGATTCCACAAAATCTGGGGCTCAGGCACACACCTGAGCAGTTTTTCTTGGTACGGTGTCCCCTAGTGCTATGCGAAGAGGTCTGTAAGCAAGAAACCCAGATCCTGAGCCTAGGGCCTAGACCAGGTCACTGTGTGCCTCAGCGAGGATCTGCGTTTCTCTATGCCTTATTTGCTTAATCTATGCCACAAGGGAAACATTGCCTCTGAAATTTTATGGCTATGATTCTGATAAGTCTTTATATACTTTATTGTTTCATTTATTTTTTATTGAGATAGAGCTTCTTCATATAGTCTGTGAGTTCTTGCCAAAATCATTTGTTCCCTCTATCTAAATACTAAGGCTTGATAGACACTGTGTGTGTGTGTTGGGGGGTGGGGGGAGGTGTTTGTGTGTGTATTAGACAGACAGACACAGATACACAGATTGACAGCTCTCATCTGAGCTGAGCTTCTGAACCTGAGGCTATTTGCCTAGAGGAGTATTTGAAGAGAGATGCTTCTTCCTCCCATTTTAGCCTGTCCCATTAGTAACTGCATTTACTAGAGAAACTACTTTTTTTTTTTTTTTAATTTATTTTATTATTTGAGAGAAGGGAGGAGAAAGAGAGAGAAAGAGGGCCCAGGGCAGTCTTCATAGATGTACATCTTCAGTTGTGACATAGTTATTTTGGGAGCTACTTCTTGAAAAAATGTTCAGAATAATCTTTTTTCTAAAATTATTTCACCCATGAGGGTTAAAGCTTCTGGCCCACTTCTAAACCTTGCCCCCACCCTTTGTGGTTTATAGGCATGCCAGGAGCAGAGCCCTGTTCTGGGGCAACAGGAACTCCTCAGCTTCTCCTGTGCAGAGAGCTTTGCTTTCCCTGTTATTTCTTGACCCGTGGGTGGACAAGTTTGCATATGAGCAACATAGAATCACCATAATTTGTTTTATTGCTAAATAAAGACATTCAGAAATCGCCTGATTTATATTGACTACCTAAGTCCTAGTGGTCCTCACTTAAAACAGTACTCAAGGTTGATAAATTAGCAGATTGTTTTTTCATCCTCAGCTGATTTGTCAGGACAGATCAGCGGTGACTGCTACGCCACTGACTTTGAGCCAGGACCTTCTCATTTTCCCTGAACCTCCTTGGCCCTAGATGCAGCTGTGAAGGAGGCCGACTTTGGGAATTGAATACTGTTGGTAATGATGCTTAGTCATAAAGAAGAATTTGGTGCCTTTGCACATTGGCCAAGAACCACATCAGCATTTGTCTTACTACCTAAGGCTGCAATTATCTCATGGAATTGAAGAGATTTGAAAGGACAAACAATAAGCAAAAGTAATATTTAGCTCCCCTTTAAGTAGTTGTCTGCATCTACCATGGGTGGGGCCTAATAAATACTAATAAAAATCGATGAAGTGGTTTTGTTGAGTGGCCATTAAAGACAACACTATGGTAGGCACTGATGATGATTAGAATAAACATAAATTGTGGATACTGCCTTCTGGAAGCTCATTATCTTCTACCTGGAGAGCCAAGACTAACATTCTGTAATAGGATTAAGCTGTTCAAGACAGTGTAAGCCCCTGGCAAAATTGAATGGGGATGACATGAGATTCTAAATACCGTGGGAGTTCACAGAAGAGGTATGGGGTAAGGTTAAGTGAATTTTGGGGTAGTTGGGGTAGACCCCCTGGAATGGACAGGATCCAAATGGGCCTTGAAAGATTACATGGATTTAACTTGCAGGGAGAGAAAAGATATGAGAGTAATAACCTGATCAAAGTCGAGGAGGTGGGAATAGAAGTTACGTGCTAAGAAATAAAATCTGTCAGGAAGGGGCATCAAATGTGAAAGGAGTGACTGTCAAGCAGTGGAGTGTAGGCAGTACTAGCTGTTGAAAATTTTGGAGCCAGGAGATGTCAAAAAGAAAGAAAGGAGGGTCTGGAAACACTTATGGAAGTGTGCTTAGCCAGTGGAAGAAGTTCAGAGGTAATTGTAGTAATCCAGCCATGGTGTTGACTCCCAGGACCAGGCTGGTGGTCGAGGAAACAGAGGAAAAGATGTGTAAGAGACTTTTGGAACAAGGCATCTGCCACACTTGGTGCCTGATGGACTTAAGAAAGACATTCAGAAATAACGAGGTTTATATCAAGGAAAAGGATTGGTTATTGGTCATAGCTGAACAATTAGGAAGATTAACTAGGTTAAGGGTTGGAATTTAGTATCAGTTTTTGATGTTCTGATAAGACATCACCATGGAATGCTCCTGAAACATTTACAGATAGGATAAGAAACACTGCTCAGGGGGAAGCTGGGATGGCTCAGTGGGTTAAGCGCTCACTTTGCAGCCCTGGGGACCGAGGATCAAATCCCAGCCCCAGCCCGTTCGGACCCATATGCTGAACTGGGGAGTGCCCCCAGCTCAGTTCTCACTGCGTTGAGACCCCCTGCCCAGTTCCTGCCCTGTGCAGCCCCGCCCACCTGTGGAATGAAACTATGGAAAAACCAATAATGTGCAACTATGGAGACTGTTTTGGGCCCTCCCCCTTCTCTCTATCTCTGTCTCTGTATCTCTCTCTCTGTCAAAAACAATAAAAATAAATCTTAAAAAAAAAAAGAAAAAAACACTGCTTAGAATACTGCTCCAGAAAGAATTTTCCAGAGCCACTGGCCTAGAGGTAAGAGATTTGGCAGTAAAAATGCACATATAGAAGGGGAAATACATAAAGCAAGGAGTAAGGGAACAAGGTCTCAGCGAGGAAAGAGGAGCCAGCAGGTTGGTGATGGTGGGCTGGGCAGCCAAGATCCAGCTCTGCCACAGAAGGCTGGAGGATAGGGGACATAATTGCCCAACCTCACATGGCCTCTCATTCTTAACTCTTAAAAACACTTACTCACCAGTGATATTACTTCCCAGCAGCCCATTGAACCTGGCAGAAGGCAGAACAGAGTTCACCAGGGCTCTGTAAAAGTTTGGTTTCTGAGTAAATAAAGCCCTACATATTGTCAGTGTACTTTAGAGCATTTCAGTTGTTTACTTGGGCATATATGTAAGTTCACCTGATGATTATAATTTTGTAATTCTGAACCACAGAATTTCAGTGACTTTACTTTTCTATTATATAATCTTATTTATTAATGGTAACAGATAGATAAAAATGGGGGGGGGGTACTAATGCCACACCTTCAAAAATGGTTCCACATCCTTGGTGTGTTTCAAGTATGGCCTATGGAAATTGGAGCTATCCCCCCCTCACCCCAAACCAATTAACTGCATGAGGGAGAAGGTTAGAAAGGTTTTGGAACCTGGGTATCTTAAGTTGGAAGAAGTGTTCCTACATTTTTAGGAAAAACTTTTTTTCTTGGTCCTGTACCTGTATTTTTCTTAGAAGTTTTTTAATGGACTCATTGGGAGACTCTGTAGAGAGATGAAAGTAGAAATAACAAACTTGAAACTTTTCTATTAAAGATTGCAATGAACTCTAAGGAACTATTTAAAGGTGTGCTTTGTTGGAATCTTGTATGGAATACTGTTTGAAAATTAAAACTGTCACTTGAAGTTTGGAGATTTTTCAAATACACAGAGCCCTTAATATATAATACTTTGGTCATTGTGGTATTAAGATACATCTGTCTTTACACTTTTGGGTATCTGGATTTTTTGTGTAGAGTGTGTATCTGATATAAGAGCCAGCTGCTGTTCAGAATGGTGCAGTGCACAGAGGATTTCAGAAAGATGGTGTCAGTCCCCTTTGGTAGAATGGATTAGACATCATCTTTGCATTTGTTTAAGCAAATCCCTTTTTTATCCCTTGTGTTAACAAATGCGGGGTCTAAAAGTTGTCTCCCTTTTCTCACTTTAGTTTTTAGTGCTTAAAGCTATATAAAGCCTAAACACAAAGTTAAACAAGCGGGGGAAGCCAGGATGGCTCAGCGGGTTGAGAGCTCGTTTGCAGCCCTGGGGTCCAAGGATCGCATCCTGGCCCCAGCCCATAAGTACCCATCTGCTGAGCTGGGGTGTGCCCCAGTTCAGTTCTCACCTGGGTGAGCTTCCCATGTGGGAGGCCCCTGGTTTGGCTCCTGCCCCGGGCATATTTCCCATGTAGGAAGCCCCCAGCTTGCAGGGGGCATGCCTCATATCTGGGAGGCCCCTGGCTCAGTTCCTGCCCTGCGAGGCCCCACCCTCACCTGTGGAACAAAATCATTTTGAAAACTAATGTACAACTATGGAGACTGCTCTGGGCTCTCCGCCTTCTCTGTCTCTCTGTCCGTCTGTCTCTGTCAAAAACAACAAAATTAAACAAGGGACTACAAATGGACATTTGGAAATGGATCATTTTATGTTCAGCTAGTGATAAAACAAGTGAAACATACCCCCTTTGTAAAGTGGCTTCCTTACAGTGCATTAACGACCTCCACATACATATTTAGGCTTCTGGAGTCTGAGGCAGGTTAGTTAACACTTCTCAGTACCCTTTGCTCAGAGGTCCCTTGCAGTTCCAGTATTCTGCCACTCATCTGGTTTCCTTGAGATACTCATAGATCGGGGGAAAAGGGGGTTCTGAGCTGGTTTACAATTCATTATAGCATAAATGTCCTCGCAATTTATTTATTGGCCAAACTAATGAGGAAAAACCTCTTAATAATGACTCAATGAGGGGTGGGAGAGAGAGAGAGAGAGAGAGAGTGAGCAAGAGAGAGAGAGAGAGAGAGAGAGAGACAGAGAGCAAGAGAGAGAGAGAGAGAGAGAGAGATTGATGTATTTTTAAGTAACTAAAGGTGGTGTTCTCACTCCCCTGTAGTGAACTTCATGTGGCTCCTTCAGGAATAGTTTTAACCATCCGTGAAATGGTTTAGCTATAGCCGCACTAGGGTCCTTGGGGTTGCTTTTTTTTTCTTCCCCCTTATTCCTTCCATCCCCAGGCAGAGACTCTTACCCTGCATATCCACTTTGCTCCAATGCAGTATTTATTTGATCCCAATAAAAGAGTTTGCTTCTTGCACTAGTTCAGAGAGAGGGCCCCCAGGATTGTCTTTTGTTCAGTAATTGGAACGTAAGCTGAGCCTGGTTAGTTTCAAAGCTACACCCAGCACACAATTTCTCCCTCCCTCGTGCAGTTTCTGAGCTGCTAGTGGTACCTTGTATTGAGTCTGGAGCAAAAAAAGCTCGAATTGTTGAATGTTCACTGCAACAACTGTTACATCTGCTGTGTCGCCGAGTAGCACTGTTGGTGCAGTGAATTTTAAGTTAGGGGAAGAAACAAAACTAGAAAGCTCTTCAGCTTTATAGGGCTTGTTAACACATGTACTCCTCAAATTATCCATTTGGTGCTACTTCAATGAATAAAACAAAGGCAATCAGGAGTTGATTTTTATGTTAGTAACATATGTTCTTTCATTGTTATTCACTGTTCTGACACCAATGTGTTCCTATGTTCATTCTCTTTTGCTTAGTTTTCTTTTTTTACAAAGCAAAAATATCTGCAACATCTCAACTCTTGAGCATTTAATTGGCAGAAGTTCTGATATAAGAAATATAAGTTAACTATATATAGGTTGTTTTTTTAAAGCAACGAAGTCTTTCATTTGGTTCTGCATCTTTAAACAACCAAATTATGATTATAGATGAATGAGAACCTTAATTAGCTAAATTTTAAATGTAGGTAGCCAAGTTAATATTTGTAAAAATATATCTGTTATGAAAGTGGCAAATACCACATGCCCTTCAGGTGCTGCAGAATAGGTGTTAGCTTTGCAACCAGAAATTGAAGCCATAGGATTTGTGGGTTCTGTTTTTGAAGATGAAAGAGTTTTTCTCTTGATTTTTCTTTTGTAATCTGCACCATAATGACAGGCCTGACTTTAATCATCCAGTGCCTGGTTCTTAGTGCGGTCTCATCTCTGCTTTTTAACAGGCTCCTCTGTAATTGCACAGTTGTTTGTTGCATTGAATTTCTTTTAGTCACAATGAAAAACACGTTAGTGTTTTTATGTAGTCTTTAATTTTTAGATTATACATTAAAATGTGGAGGCAAAAATTTCTTTCTGAGGAACACTTTCAAAAACCATTATGGTAGAATGGGAGTATTCATTACTTACACATCATGTATTTTTCCCTAAATGTACAAAGTGACAGTTGAGCTGAGCATATGTTAATAAAAGGTCTGCATTTTCCTGTGTCACTCACTGATGGTTTCATTGGCTGTATATTCCTGAAATGCAAGTAACCTCGATTCTGTTCAAAGTATAATTAATCTGAATAATCATTTAAACAGTATTGAAATATTTTAACTACTGAGAGACCAAACATTTAAGATGGTGAATTTACTGTTCTGTTCAAAGGACAGTACAGTTGATGAGGGCATGGTCATCTTAGATGCTTGTGTTATGTTGCAGCTATACATACTGTAAGCTAAAATGGCAGAATCTGTCTGCTATTGTATAAAATCTTTTAACTACCATTTATTTTAGCATCATGGCATGTGCAAATTCCTGCTGCTCAGTTAAGGAACCAGCTTCACAACTGGTGTTACAATCTGTAGCTACAGCACTGCATCACAATGCAGCAAATGCATTTTCCACATTAACCAAACATGACAGCTGAAGTGATTATTAACCATGCAAGATGTCGGAAGTCATCAAAAATTCACATCAGAGTAATTGCAGTGGCTTGGGTTGAGGAAAAAAATGTATCATAGCATTTCTTGCCTACATATTGTCTCTCCCCCTCTTAAATCTTAACTTGGTACAGTCCGTTAACAATAAAATACCCTTCTGTAACCTATAAACTGTTACTGCCATCAGTTTGTGCTTTCAAACTGATGGCTGACTTCTCTGAATTTGTGTAGAGCAGCATGAATGATGATGCAGTGCCCTGGGAGCTGCAAGGCACCCTTTTTAAGGAGACTGTGCAGTCTCATTGTTTAATTGGAGTCTGTAGTGCTCCAGTCATATCAACCTTGCAGGGTGTTCTCTTTTCCTTCTCTCTCTCTCTCTCTCTCAGTCTCTCTCACTGTCTCTCAGTTATCTCTCCTCTCAGTCTGCCCCCACACTCAAATTACGGCTATTTGGAGTGGGGAAAACTTGAGCACTGATTCCAACAGAGCTCATCTCATATAGAAGGCATGGAAGAGCTGCAGTGATCAACAGCATCGATTCGTCTGAAACTCCTTAAATTTTGAGAGCTGCAGGTAGGATTGCCTGTGTTTTGTAAAGAAATTACGATACCTGCACCCTAGTAAATAGAGTGACAGCATGTTGTTGCAGTGTCTCTGAAAGGCAAGGTCTTCTGTTTGTTTAAAATTTTGAAATAGATTCAGAAGCATTTAACTCATTTGATAGAAAAAGTACTTGATTATCCTAAGAATTGTTCTGATTTGTGCCTTGTCATTCGAATATTTCCCTTTAAAAAATCTGTTGGGTGGGGCAGAAAGATATTTGCTTAAAGATTTAAAATAGTTGGTTACTTAGGATTTTATGTAGACTTAGCATCAAGTAATGAGTAGTGTGGACTTTCTTTAGGATTTTTAAAAAAGATGCTTGGCTGAGTACAGAATTCTTATACAAGGTAAAATACTAAGGTAGAATTTTTTTTCTTTGCCAAAACCAGATCCTTCTTTGGGATTGTAGGTGTGTGAGTGAGTGAGAGAGAGAGAGAGAGAGACTGACCCGACCAAGGAATTCTATCATTTATATTTTGTTTAGAAAAAAGTGTTACTAGAGATACTTGAAATTATCTCCTAAGAAATGCTTTAGCATAAAGCTTTATATGAGAAGAACTAAATAGTAATACCAAAGATGTGGGTTCTTAAGTATTATTAAATGTAGTCAATTTCAATTAAGATAGTTACTTTTCCTTTTTTAAAATTCATCCTCAAAAGAGTATGCTATGAGTCCTTTAAGTATATTTCATATTTTTGGTGTAGAGAATGTGATTTGTGCAAGTGGAATGAAAACTTCCTGTCATGTAAGCATTATCTGGAGGATAATAAAATTATAAACGTTGCCTATAACACTTAATACTTTGATTAATATTAAAGATAAAAATGCTTTTAATTCAGTGTTAAAAATCAGCTTTCTTGTTGTCTTCCTTTAAAAACAAACAAAAAGATGATGATATATAGCTTTTTATCGCAAGGAATGTATTTGTATTATGGGACCCGTGGGGTCTGGACTTCTTCCCAAAGGCAGGACTTGGAAATTGCTTACCTAGTTAGAGAGCTTTTAGCTCCCTTCAGAGGTGTAGGACTTTCTGTACTCTTAACAATAGGAAGACCTGAGGAGCTGTCAAGTGGGGAATGGAGGAGAGCTGCTCAGGGAAGGGAGAG
This sequence comes from Craseonycteris thonglongyai, assembly GCA_004027555.1. NCBI lineage: Eukaryota > Metazoa > Chordata > Mammalia > Chiroptera > Craseonycteridae > Craseonycteris > Craseonycteris thonglongyai. Next base: position 15,189 of record PVKE010026651.1, read on the forward strand.
GAACTTTGAGAATTTTGCTGTTCTGGATTTACCCAAGACTAAGATTCCTTTAAAACTCTGACCCAGTGCAGCATTGCAAAGAATTGATTTCTGAGATGAGACAATGAGCTGTGGTTTGCATTTTGTAAAGATGGAGGAAACCTCTAGCACTGACCCTGTATGGGAGATGACTCAATTATCTGTGCCTTGGTACAACTGCAAATTATTTCCCTTTGTCTGAAGTGGGTGGATGCCAGCGCCTTCATCAGAACTCCTTAATTTAATGTATGGAAAATGTCTCGGCCACCATTTTTAACAATTAGCTGTATCATGGTTGAGGTGAGCTGGATTCTGAAGGCAGTTGCAAAGCCATTTTATTTACAGTAGGTCCTGTGCCATGAGAGCTTTGTTACTGTAAAACTCAGAAAATGAATTTGCACACTGCATTAAAGAGTTCTCTAGGAGGGTGGAGAACATTGCAGAAAAGAAAATGGAATCCTTTTGTCTACAGTAAGTATTTCTCATACATAGCAGTGAGAGGTTGAAAATTTGTCTTTTGTTGAATGGGCAAATTTTTTCATGAATGCTACAGATATTAAAGGTGTAACACAGGGGTTCTTGGATGTATTTTTTATGTATATGTTAGAAACCAAGTATGATATATATACTTGAATTATAGGTTTTATGAATGATTTTAACACATGCTTTTAGTTAATTATTCATTGGTAATTTAAGTTAATTAGAGGTATGGGTTTATCAGTAGTCAAAGATGAAAATGACACTTGAGAAAAAAAGAAATCTATGCTATATTTAAGAGTTCAGGACTCTTTTCACTGTCTTTCACAGTTTTCCATTTCTGAAGAAAATGGCTGGGTTTTAGTTTATTGTTTTTATTTTCTTAAGAAAACACTTCCATGATTTATAATAGCTGATTAAATATGTAAGAAACAATGTTTTAGCAAAATAAAATTTTGTGCTAAAAGATCAGTAGATTGGGGCTTTCACTCTCATTAATGAGGGTAATTTTTAGTGCCTTCTGTTTAATAGTTGTGACTTCAAAGCTACTTGTGGGAAACTCTTGGTTGTAATTGTCAGCCTAGAAATTTTGATTCTTAAAATTAATTGGATTTAACTGGCTTACTCCTTTGTTCCTTTATGCTGTTACTAGGAGGAAAAAAGTGGATTTTAACTTTGATTTGTATGTTTATCTTTTTAAAGCCACTTAACGTTAAAGAATTTATAGTAAGTACATTTTACAGTAAAATGAAGAATTTGCTCAAAATGTTTTTGTAGAATTTCAAGAGTTGAATCTTCACAGAATTGGGTATCTGAGAATCCTTTTAATTGATAGCAAATTTGTAAAGGTAGCTATTCTTCCAAGTCTTGTTGACTAACTGTTGTTCATCCTATTCATTGAGTGTCATTTTCTCTAGTTAACAGATATTCTTTAAACTAGGGGAGATGAGGATTTTTACATGAGTCTTTTCATTGAAATAGGAAGGCTCAGTTGTCCTAAGCCCTGTTTAGAATCCTACAGAGTCCAGAAAGCTTTCATTAATCTTATGATTGAAGCATAAAAGCCAAGATCTCAATATAATTTTTTTTTAATCCTGGGAGGGGACATTTAATAGAAGGGCTGCCCGGAAAGTATTCAGCCATGTAATATGAAAAATAGAGGCATTTATGGCTGTATTTTTTTTTCCCGGACAGCCCTCGTATATTGTTTTAGATATATAGTATATAGATATATAGAATGCAAAGGCATTCTATTTTATTCAGTTTTATAAGGCTTGGACTTGGAAATAAAAGAGTTTCGGGGCAGCAAATTAGAACTTCATTTTAATTGTAGCTTTGCTTGCATGAAATATTTGGTTGGATGGCATGGAGGAAGGAAGTAAAACTTGGTTGAAGATTCTGATCTCGGCTTTCTTTCTCTGGCTTTGTGTAAGCTGTATACTAGGTATTCTGGGAATAGAGGTCCAGTTGCTTCTCATTTTCTTTGCATTCACCATGGTATACTCAAGTTTGGCTGCTGGGAAGTTCTCTTTTCTGGTACATACTTGTAGGGGATTCCCAAATCTCTTCAATCTGGTAGTTCTTCAATTTTCTCATGAAATTTTAGACTAGCTGACAGTAAAGAGTCAGGGCTGTTTCTTTTTACTGTAAAAATATATTCTCATCAAAACTTTGAATGCTCTGGTAATGCCACAGTGTAGATAAGCAAGCACATTGGCCAACCCGCTAGAAATATTTTGTGGCACTAAGATGGCAGTAAAGAAGTAAAATGGCGGCACCAAGAACATTGTGATGAAGTGGACCACACCTGAGTTATTTTCCTTCAGTTAAGTTTGAAGTCTCCTCTAGTGGCACTGTCTTGGCCAATTTACTATTACTTTGTATTCTGTTAGAAGGTAGAAATTTAGAGATTTTTCTGAAGTAAAGACGCAGTTAGCACTTAAATATAGATAGCTTCCAATGACTGCTTTTAAGAAATTGTTGACAAATATGAATAAAGTAAAATTTTAAATAGATATTTTATATCAACACTTAAAATTCCTTGCTTTGTGCTTTCTTCTTTTTTTAATATGTAGATGCTTAATCTTTCTAATATAGGATGGATATTCAGAAAACAGGACAGGGTGCCTCTCCTTTATGGCAAGACAAAACTAGCATTCCTATGAAAATGTTATTTGTCTTTTATTCTGATTTTTATTCTAGTTCTTTACAGGCTTTGGTTATTTTATATTTAAAATACATGTCAGCTGCCTTCAAAAACAAAGTTTATTGTAATTTCTTTTGTGTTCAAGGCATGAATTGTTTTGAAATAAGCTATAATTATAGTGGTAGTGGCAATGCTAATTTTTTACCTGTTCCTACCTCTGATGGAGTTTGAATTTCTGGAATTGGCCTTTGAGTTTCGGTAGTACAGTCACTTCAGCTTACAGTTAAGTAAAACAACTTTCTCCAGATCATACATCTAGAAAGCAGTGATTTTGCCCTAAATCCAGTCTACCTGACTCCTCATCTGTGCTGTGCTATGCGTTGTCTGCAGTTGACTCCATCTCTTTCTCTCTGTGGGCTTACTGGTGACTGATGGATCTAATGGGTTGCGCTTTCAGAAATCTTGCCAAAAATGACGTATTGAGCTGTACTTGGAGTCTTTCTGGCCCTCTATTGTAGATGATGTGAATTTATAAGTTTTATCATTTATAAACAAACATTTAAAAATAAGATATAGTCTACAAATTGAGCTTTTTGTTGTGTTGACTTGGCACACATCTATCACCTCTGAGCTGGGATGGAATGGGCATTCTGGTGTGCCCTCCCAGCAGATCACTCCTTTAATTCAATGTGTGTGGGGTCCCCACATTGCATGGTTGCCCCTTCTCCCCCCTAGTACAGATGGACTGGCCAAAAGATTTTAGCTCCCTGTCAGTTTCAGGCAATTTGTATTTGAAAAAATGGTCTTGGGAATGTCAGGATAGAGCACTTGCCTTGTAATTATGAGGTCTGGGGTTCAATTCCTCATCCCAGCCCATGCAAACCTCATATGCTGAACTGCGACATAAGTGGTAACCTCTAGGGATGACTCAGTAGTGAAGGTTCTCTCTTCCCATGCAGGAGGCCCCTGGTTTGGTTCCCACCCTGCATGGCCCCACATCTACCTCTGTCTGTGGAAACTATATCACAACTAATGATGTGCAACTATGGAAATTGTTCTGGGCTAGCTCGTGCACTCTCTCTCTTTCTCATTCTCTTGCCCTCTCACCTTATATTTGCCACTCCAGCTAAGCAATGCTTCATGTTTTCTGTATCAGTGGTGACAATGGTGAGTGACCCACCCTACAGCAGTTCCTCAGCTCTGACAGGGTAAACTCAAAACGTTTTCAAACTTAATGCAGGTTTTACAGAAAGTGTGAAATTCCCAGTACCGTTAACACGGCGTACCACGACAAATTCCACATAAGGCAATGAATGGGACGTTACAAAAGAGATGGTCCCTTGTTTGTTTTAGTGGTATCCCGACACACACAAAAAAAATTACTATTTTTAAAATTTTCTGAACAAGAAGAAATCGCAGCAAAACCAGAGCTCCTTTTCTGTGACAGCCATGATGCTCATCCTCCAATCTGATCAGTGTGAATTGTGCTGCATCACAGGAGGAGCTGGGATTTTCAACTGCGGTATAAATGACTGACACCGGGTACCAGCAGGGGATTAATATGGCACGTGATTCTCTAACAGTGTCTTGACTAGCAGTGTTTCTTGTGCTTGCCAAGTGGAATTTGAGGCTTAGTCCCGAACTCTGTAAAAACCAGCCTGGCAAGAACCTGCTCAACTCCCACCTGACCTGCTCAAGAGACACACCCTCTGCTATCTGTTCTTCTCCTGGCCCCAAATCTTACTTTTGTTTCCTGTTTCCAAAGAGAAAAGATATTAAGTCTGACAAAGCAGGATATCCGGTGTTTTTTTATTTGTTTGTGTTTTTGAAACGGTTGTTTTAATGAGTTATTTCAGAGTGGGTTTGGGGGAGTGGAGAGGATGTTAGCCATGATAAAGGCCATTATTGATGCATTTCCATTTTATACTGCTGTGTGGTTTTAGTACCCAAAGTTCTTTAAATATGGACCAGTCCATCTCCAAGATGGAAATCAGTTCCCCAAAGACATATTAAAGCATTTTTCTCATCCCTCAGTGTATCCTCATCTTTCTGTCACATTAAGAGTGACTATGGATTCATAGTTTTTAGATCTGTTCATACCTTTCGGTGAGGAGAGAGTTCTTCTGCTTTTTGAAGTCAGACATACTTTGACACACTGTTTATTCCATTTGCAAAACTATGTTGAAAAGTTTTCAGAATCCTTCCTGTCCTTATTCTCCCAAAAATTAGCCCTAGCAAGTGTGCTTGGTTGGGGTAGGGGTGGCAGCGGGGAGATGAAATGCTCAGAGATACTGTCCCTGCTTTCTCCCGTGGGGCTACCTCGGCAGTCAGAGAGGTTGGCTGGCTGCCCTTCCTTTCCCTCTCTTGGCTTCTAGTATTCTGTTTCCCCAGGCTTGCCCTGTTCCAGGAGTGGAAAGAGGATGGCCAGCAGAGGCCCAGCCACTGCATCATGGCCTATCCTGCTGCGTTGTGGCCCGTCTCACCAAGGTGCAGGCTCTGGTTCATTTTCTCTGGAAGTGGTGAGGTTGCATCCTCTCCTTAGACCTCCTATGGCTTGCAGGGGAAGTGGCTTACAACCCTGAAAGGTTATTTCAGGGCTTTGCTGGATTTGGGAGGGGAGAGTCCTACTGGGAAACATTTTTTTCCCACTAATGCCTAAATGGCCATCATTTATCATTTTATTCACTTATATTACACCCTTACTATCTGCTCCTTCTCCACATGGAGTCTCCCACTGAGTGAGCTGGACAGGTTGCTTTTCTTTCCTGGATGGCCAGAGATAGATTACATATAACAGAATGCCCGTGCCCCCCCCCACCACCCCCCCACAAAGGGGCAGAACTGGCTTTGCAGCAGTAGCTCAAGGAACTTAAATGACCCTCACAGAGGGAAACAGCCCCAACTTGATGTGGTAAGTAGCCCTAGCTTGATTCTTTGGTGTAGAAATAGGAAGAAGTATCTACCGATAGCAATTAGTTATGTGCCTACATTGTGTTGACAAGGGAGGTGTGCTACCCTCCCTTACACCCTTTACACTGCACACAGGAATGGTATTTCCCCATTCTCAAAGATGACTTTTCCTTCTGGGTCATGATAAGTTCTACCTCTTATATTTTTTCTTTACCCAAAAAATCTAGGAAGTTGGGTTTTTGTTATATGATAGTCTCTTCTTTTTATTTTCGGTGAGGTAGGGAAGATAATTAGGGAGGGATCCACAAGTTAGATGGACTTATATAAATGACTCTCTTAAAGGCCAGTGGATTTTCCAGAAGGCACAAGTGAGATACAATTGTATCATGATTATTGGCATGCCCTTGAGGAGACCTTGTGTGCCAATGCACTGCAGTCAGAATGCTGCCCATAAGGTCATAGGCAGGTCCCAGAGGAGGCACTGCTCAGAGCTGTGTATTCTTGAGTTTAGAATCTTGCACACATTGAGTTCTCTTCAACCTATGAAAATCTGTAGACCGTCCTATAAACCAGTTCAAGTCATAGGAGCAAGTGATTTGTTTTGCCATACTGTGGACCCAAATCTGTCACATAATTGTGGTGACCCTTTGTTTAGCCCAGTAGCAGAAACCATGTTACAAAATGGCACCCTACAGCTTGGCAGTGACAGATGGTCTGGTGCCGCTGCAGCTCCATATTATAGCTCTAGGATCTGCCACCTGTGGCTCCAGAGTTGCTTGCAGGCGGGCAGATTTGCAGAGCTGGCAATGGTGGAACTCCACAGCCTGTCTTGCAGGGTCTGCTGCCACCTGCTGAATGAAAGCGGCTTGGCTTTTGCATAAATGCACAGCGAGAAATCATACAACAGCATTAAAAATAGATTACAGTTGGTGATGGCAGCTCTGCTGGCTTAGCACTGCTTTCAGCAGTAGTTTTTGAAGATATCTATATCTGTATAGATATTTTTTAATGTAGTCTGTGAACAAACAATTTAAAACATTAAATTTTTTGCATAAAACAAGCAGTCGGTAGGACTTACTCTAAATATTTGTGTAGAAGAATATAGCTTTGATTTGCTATTCAGTCTGTCTTCCTTGCAAAAAGAGATTCAGTCTCTTTTTTTATCTTTTTTTTTTTGTTGTTGTTTTTTTTTGGTTTTTTTTTTAGTAATTATTTTATCTTCAGTGCATATTTATTTCTATTTTACTTTTGACAGATAGAGAGAGAGACAGAGACAGAGACAGCCAGAGAACCGAACTGTGGGAACTCCCCAGTTCAGCATGTGGGTCCTGCCTGGGCCGGAGCTGGGATTCGATCCTCGGTCCTCGTGGCCTCAAAGCGAGCGCTCAACCCGCTGAGCCGTC
>PVKE010026652.1:5901-22242 GCA_004027555.1 Craseonycteris thonglongyai
AAAAAAAAAAAAAAAAAAATAGAAGCAGAAACAATATTCAAAGATGCTATTTTATATAAGGGAAAGAAGAAAGAGGAAGAGGGAAGTTGTTAGGGTTACTCTCAAACTCACTCATCCTTAGAAATTTATCTTCATTCCATCATTCTATTCTAGTGAGAGGCATCATACCACCAAGCAACACATTTGGAAAAATATGTTTACTCCCCAAATTGTGTCTCTTTAAATTCTGTAAACATGACTTTGAAAATAGCCTGTGGATATGGTACTAATGTATACTGAAATCTGATAAAATGATAAAACGGGAATATTTATTCATACTCATGTCCCACAAATGAAATTTCCTCACTTGGCCTTCAAATTCTCTTGGTTTGTTCACCTGCTGATCCTAACCACCTTCTCATATTACATCAATTCTGTTTAGTTCTCGTAGCACATATACTATTGCCATCCTGAAGGGATGCAAAGCTAGAAATCTTTTGCTTATCTTTATCCCCATTGCCTTGGGAAAAACAAAAACCAAAAACCTCCTGATTGGTGATTAATTCACATCCAAGTTCTTTCGACTTATATTCTTTGAGTCATTTCTGAAAATAAGTTCATATATTTTTCAGATTACATGGGGAATTGCATGTGACACACTGTAGTATTCACGGTTTCCCCTGGTAGGTAAAAACTGGGTTGCCTATTTTTCTAATTTAATAGAGTTTCCACAGAGGTGTCCAACCCTTTGGTGTCCCTGGGCCACGTTGGAAGAATTGTCTTGGGCCATACATAACATACACTCACACGAATGACAGCTGATGAGTTAAAAATAAATAAATAAAAAGGTGTCTAAAAAATACCTCATAATGCTTTAAGAAAGTTTATGAATTTGCATTGGGCCACATTCAAAGCCATCTGGGCTGCATGAGGCTGAGGGTTGGACAAGTTTGGTCTATAGAGACCTAATAATAACAGTAGGAAACAGGAAAACCTCATTTGATGATCACAACATTCCTATGTGGTAAATACTACTTGTATTACTCTTCTTGTTTAAAGGGTGAAAAATGGGCAAGAAGTTTGCTTGTATTTTGATCACAAGTATAGGTATCCAGTTTCCATCTCTTCCTTTCAATATGAATATCTTTCCCTCTACTCTAATCCATTAATCAGTGACAGATTTGAGATTCTAACCCACGATTGTGGCTTCTGGTGTCTAGAGGCAGGTCCCTGCCTCACTAAACTGGTCTCCCTGTTTTCTCTAGTAGCGTTACAATCTCTTGGCTTGTTGGAGGCCTTGTAAGGCTTCCCTTAGAAAGAAAATAAAAAGATGTAACCAGGGCAAAGCATGCCAGGAAGTCTGGAGAAATCGCTCGTACAGTCGAAGTCAGAATAACGAATGTCCACTGAGAAGTGGGAAGAGAAGATTTACCTCTGAGAGAAAAAATTTCCTTAGCAACTGAAACAAGAATAAAACTACAAAGAATGATAGTTACCATAACTTTGTCAACTAATCACGCAACAAAGGTTCTAAAATCACCAAATGAAAAATAGAGAACAGTTTTTATCCCATCTTACAAGCAAATTTCTCACATTGCCTTTTTTTTTTCCCAGCATAATATAAGATGCATGGACCACAGAAATATTCTCACTGTTGAGGATTTCACACTCCACTATTTAAACAAAGATATCCAATGCACAATTCGTGTAACTAAAGGGATGGAATTGATTTTAGATTCCTGCAGGCTTTCAACTCCTTCTAAATTCTTCATTTCCCTTTAATACAGTGCCCAGTATTGAACATCTACTAAATAAATGCGTGATTCAATGTGCATGTAAGTATACAAGCATTTGTAGAACCAGTTTCGGAATGTAGCTATATTATAAGAAATACAACATATGGTTTGGCACTTTGGAAGGTTGAACACATGTAATTCACACAGAAGGCTGAATCCTTTCATTGTTTGTTTCTGATTCAGTTGGTGTATGAAGCTCTTCTGTGGACAATGACATATTAAATACTCATCCCTATGTTATGTAGAACAGTTTGTATATAAAGAGTTGCGATGTTACAGATATTAAGATATTTGTGCAATAGTAGTTTTCATTCCAGTACCAACAGATTTAGATTATAGGGAAAGATATTCATATAAAAGGAAGAGACGGAAACTGGATGCCTAAAGAATAGCATTTTGAGTTAAGCAAAGTTCACACTATAGGTTTTTATGTACGAAGTTAATATTCTTAAGTATACAACTCCCAGTTTATTGAGAGTAATACTCTAGATATTGGAGTCCTAATAGGGTATAGTCCAAGCAAGTGATCCAAATATGCAGACTAAGTGAAGTTTCAAGAAAAATAACAAAAATGCAAAGTTAGTTTGGAATGTTTCCTTACTCTAGACATTTCCATCAGTAGGCAATACTATAAAAATCAAAAGTTATCTTCTGCTACCATATCTGTGAACGTCCCATAATTTCAGAAGTTTTCCAAATCTTTTCTTTTATAAACAGGGAAGAAACCTGCCTTTTGTGAAGAAAAGATATTTCAAGACCTTTTTTTCCTTCCAGAAAGATAATGACTTAAACCCTGTAGTTAAAAGCTGTAAATTCTTATGTGAAATCTCCTGTGAATTAAACTTCTTAATATAATTCTCAGCTCAAGGCTAGGGTAAGCTGGGGTGGCTCAGCAGGTTAAGCACTCACTTTGCAGCCCCGGAGACGGAGGATTGAATCCAGGCTCTGGCCCGTGTGGACCCATATGCTGAGCTGGGCTGTGCCCCCAGTTCAGTTCTTGCCGGGGCCTATGTGGGAGCCCCCGGCCCAGTTTCTGCCCTGCGCAGCCCCACGCCCACCTGTGGAGTGAAACTATATGGAAAACTAATGCTGTCAACTATGGAGACTACTCTGGGCCCTCCCCCTTCTGTCTGTCTCTCTCTCTGTCAAAAAACAATAAAAATAAATCTTTAAAAATATCTTTAAAACATGAAATCTTTTTTAAAAAAAAGAGTGATGGCTAGATAATGTGCTCATGTAAACAACTTCAATCCTTGAGTATAGTAATATATTCAACTCAAAAATCATTAGAGAAAATCATCACAACTATTAAAAGATCTAAAAACTATATTATAAGCATGGTCACATTTTAGATATATTTGTATATATCACATATACATGTATATTCACAGTCTATATATGTACATACAAACATGTATATATATGCCATACAAATCTGTCTCAGTGTTCGCAGGTAGTCACTTTTTAAATTAATATTTGATCAAAAATTAAAAATAATAATTATCACCTATTTTAAGTGTTGTTTGACAACTGATACTATTTCATATTTTAAAGATTTTTTTTTTTGTTTGTTTTTTGACAGAGAGAAAGACAGACAGCGAGAAGGGGGAGGGCCCAGAGCAGTCTCCATAGTTGACGGCATTAGTTTTCCATATAGCTTCACTCTACAGGTGGGTACAGGGCTGTGCAGGGCAGGAACTGGGCCGGGAGCCTCCCACATAGGCCCTGGCAAGAACTGAACTGGGGGCACACTCCAGCTCAACATATGGGTCCACATGGGCCGGGATTCGATCCTCAGGCTCTGGGGCTGCAAAGCGAGCGCTTAACCCACTGAGCCATCCCAGCTTCCCCATTTCATATTTTAAAGATTAAATTTGAATCCTTTCAAAAACATTCATTGAATCCCTTGGATCCTTAGTATATTTTCAATGCTTTTTGAAGAATTAAAATACTTCTACCAGAATTAAACATGACAAATTATAAGAAGCAAAACCATCATGCTTAATAAGACACTTTAATTACTGCTGGATATTTTCAATCACCATGCCAAAAACTATTCTGAATTCCCATGTGTTAAATGTGTCTACAGTATTTAAATGTCAGTGGATTTATTTGGAATTTTGGTGAAAATGAAAGTACTGCCTAATTGTAACAGAGAAATAATAAATACTACAAGCAGAATAAATGTGCAGGTTGTTGAACATGGTACTTCAATATAAAAGTAAACAATGAAACTCAGCCTAACATTGAAGACCAACTCTTCAATTACATGTATTTCCCAAGCTCACCTTTACTTGCCATGTTTATGGGAGTTGAATAAATATACCACCACACATCCAATAAATATTTTAAATAATTGACTGATATGGTTTATTGAAGTAGAATAATAAAATTATGATTAATAATGAATACAGTTATCTATGTACTGGGGAGGCAAGATGACCAAATATAGACAAAAAAATTTTTTACACAGTAGAAAATAACAAAATATACTTGGAGGAGGTAGATTTTTAAAAAGGACAACAGGTAATTGAGATGACATCCTTAAACCTTAGAAGTAATTATTATAGAAGGGAATTTTCACTATTCTACAGAAAATTTGTTGATATTAATATCATGTTCAAGTTACACAAAATTGTATTAAACGATTTCAGAAATTATTACTGCTGGCTATTATAGTTATTTAGAAAATTCCAAAAGTGAAAATATATAAAATTGTTTCAAATTGCTTAGTATAATGGGGAATTGATTACTTTGGATATAAACATAAAGCATCAGATTACACGGTCTGGTCAAGTTAATCAAATCAAATCAAATGATGATAAACAATGCCCTTAAGATGAAAAGTGTATGAAAAATTACCAGATCAAAACTTTCACTCCAGAAACACACACGCCCATATGAACACAACTACCTTGCATGAGTAGTTAGTTTATAGTTTTCATAAGCCAATGAGTGAAGTTACAGGGGCTGAAGTGAAACAAAAGGAAGAATAAGAAGAGATCTCACCATATCCAGTGATCTTTTGGACAAAGTCAGAGCAATTTATTGAACTTTTGCCTATTGTTTTTTGTTTTTTGTTTTCAATTCGTACTTTGCAGGGCCAGAACTTGATACATCTTGAGGCAAATATGCCTTTTATCATCCTTGGCATCTTGGTCAGTTTGGTTCCAGGAGGTGACGCAGAGAGAGAGGTCTTTTATCATGGGCTATTTGATCTGAGAGACTTGCACCTACTGGTTATTAACGCTTCAGAGAGGACGCTCTTCTAATAAAGCACTAACATGTAAGCTTCAGAAAACCTTTGCAAACCTTGCAGTCCACCCTGGCTTTGTTCCCTGATAAAACCATAAATTCAATCACATAATAATTAGTCAACAATCTTTTCTTTGTTCCTGAGTTTTTACTCATATAATGAGTTTGGTGAACAGTCTTACTATCCTGGGGTATAAAAATACACAATAGATTTATTTTCTTGAATCATTATATTCAGGGATGTTCTATCTCTTAGCTTGCAGAGGTCTCAGAAATTGTCAGTCATTTTTAATGATTAAAACTTAGCGAACTTTTAGTCTTCCATCTCAAGACAAGTTCATGGTCATCCTCTTTCTCAGGATAGACTTATATGGGTTGAGAGCTTTTAGCCCTATGGGATTACGATATATCAATTAAGTTAATTTTAGGCCAAGATGCCCATGGGCTGGAGCCCCATTTCTTCATCTGTTCCTCATTTCAGATTATAACCAACAAACTGTCCAGTATAGCTTCCCAGACATTACGTAATGACAAAAATCAGCCATGTCAACCAGACAGAATTTGTTCAAAAGAAACCTCTTTCTATTATCAAATACATAGACATTGCAATCCAGTAACAATTAACCTCCTAGTAAGATACAAACCAAAATAGATAAATTTGGTTTATTTCCAACCCACGTTCTTAATTGTGATCAGTCCTGACTGGGTGGAATTGGGATTAATTAGCAGCTGTATTGATTATTTTCTCACTTAAGATGTTAATGTTAATTCAGAATCTTTAGTATGTTGGGTTTTTTTATTTATTTAAAGAAGCCAAAGAGGTGATAGTACACGTAGGATTATTAGAGTTCAAAAAATTGTAAATATGTAAGAAAACTTTCAGGTCCTGCAACGAAGAGCCTAGAAAAAAGTAATGCTTCCATAGCTTAATAAGTAGTTTAATCCAGGATCACATGCTTACTATCATCAAAGAATTGAATTTTTAAAAAGACTCAGAATTTTCTAAGAGATGGAAGGAAATGGTGAAAACCCTGAAGGAAAATGAATAGGTATTTTCTGGCATTCAGCTTCACCAGGATTGTAGTCCATGGCAATTTCAAAAACTCAATGATTCTGAACATGGTTGTGAGAAATCACCCAGCAAGTGGGTGATTAAGACACAATGATTAACATACCTGAAGGGAAATCTGCCCATATTCTCTGCCTTCTCTCATTGAGAATAATATCCGACACATTTCTGACCTCTTGCAAAATTTTACAAATTGCAATGATGGTCCCCTTTGTCTGCTGCAGAAGGGTTGATTCCTTCCCACACCACATATGAGTATTTATTTTCTAAAAATCTCTTTATCCATCTTCCTTCTTTGAACCCTTTCTTGTATATCTCAATGTTGCCTAAAATTTGGGTTTTAAGGCTGTTCTATCTATCTATCTGTCTGTCTATCTATCTATCTATCTACCTATCTATCTATCTATCTATCATCTACCTATCTCTGATGAGAAGACATTCTTGATTCTTTTGTCTTTGGATTTTGCTACTGCCTGCCTCTTGCTCCTAATTACTGCAAAACGCAAAACTTCTTTGGTATAGTTTTCCCATTAGTGACACATTTCCTTCAGATGGGGAACTGGCCATCATGAGATCTTGAACTTAAGTTTCTGTTTGGATATTTGAGGGTGGTTTTCTTGGGGTGCTAGTAAGAATAAACCCCTCCACCGTGAGCTTTCCCTTCCTCCCGAAACCCAAAAACATTTCCCTAAAAGCTTCCATTTTTCCCAGAATTGAGTAACTTCTGCTAACTTCAGTGACAGTAGACACGTTTTGCTGTCCAACATGCATAATCCTCCCTCATTCAATTTTCTTCTGTTCTGAACCATGCCTCTTTCTAGAAAACTTAGGTGAGTCTCTTAATGTCATAAACTTCCTAATTTACTCCCTTTTTCTACTAAGTATAGAGCTGCTACTGTTTATTGAACCTGGGGGCTTGTTTTCTTTTTTTTTTCCTTTTATTTATAATCCAGATTTTTTTTTCTAGCACACTTTTCTAGAAGTCAAGAGTTCAGAGTTAACCAAAATTAGCCATTTTTCAAATGCATTATACTCCCTGGCCTTGTAGAGCCCCACTGAGGAAATACATCAGATCCTGGGTCACAAACAGGCCGGGATTTCAGGTGTTAATATTATCTTTAAGACCGCTTTAAAGTGATTAATTTGATCAGTGCTTCCCTCAGCATTCTAACTCCAAACAATTACTAGTCACAGTCTCTTTGTAGCAGCATTACCTCCTGTAATGACTGTGCTACCATGAAAGTCAAGAATGCTCTCAGCTATACCGGTATGTATTGTCCAGTGTCTAAACTCCACACAGCTTTCAAAATGTTAAAGGGTGAATTCCCCAACTGCTCACATTACTGATTCACTACCTTTAACTTGTTAAAAATCTATCTTTAGTGGATGCCAGGATAGCTCAGCAGGTTGAGCACTTGCCTTGCAATCGCAAGGTCTGGGGTTTAATCCCTGGCCCAGGTCCATTCAAAGCCCATGTGCTGAACTGCCATGAAAGTTCTTTCCTCCCATGTGGGAGGCCCCAGTTCAGTTCCTGGCCTGTGTGGCCCCACATTCACCTGTGTAGAATGAAACCATGTCACAACTCAAGACATACAACTATGGCCACTGCTCTGGGCCCTCCCCACTGCCTCTCTCTTTCTCTCTCTCTCTCTCTTTCTCTCTCTCTCTCTCTCTGTTCTCTCAAACAATAAAAAATAAATCTTCAAAAAAATTATGTCTTTATATCCCCTCTACCCCCAGTTCTTTCTGGATAATTTACACTGAAAACCACAACTAAAACCTATGTATTACAAACCCAATCACAAGCCAGTTGGATATGAATGCGTAATCAATTACTTTGGCACACAATAGCCTCTACCCCCTCCCTTATAAAAAAAGACATCCATATTCTCTTGGTCCCAGATAGAGTCTGACATAATACAAAAGGAACAAAATTTAAGGCTATTTGTCTGATACCATCCACAAATACCTACCACTAGATATTTATAGCTGAACACATACACTATTAATCTATGGCTCAAGTACAAGTTAACTGTCTTCTGTAGTTTAATTCCATGCCTGAAATCCAAGCGGAAATCCACAACATAACATAGAAAATAATTAGGGATTAAAAGATAACTTTGCAGTCTATTTAAGTCTGTACTAATCCTAATGAAGAATAATTAAATAACATTTATTTTGCAAATGCTATGTGCTATGCTCTTTCAAATATTTCATTTCATTAATTTATATTAAAACTCTAGATGTAGATATCCAAACTTGTAATGATAAAATCAAAGTCCAGGGAATACAAACAGAGAGGCAGATATGACATTCAAACTTGGAACTATTAATAACATTTCTAAGCCAGAGCTTTTCTGTGTGTGTGTGTGTTTTCATTTAATTATAGATCCTGGTTCTGCTCCAATTTTTAAGTAACATGTTCTTTTTTTAAATTCCTTAATGATAAATTTAAAGTAAATTCAATGTTGGTCCTAAATGCACAAAAATTTAACCAAAAGAAGAAAAAAAATTAAAAATTATGTCCTATCACCTTAAATTAAATTAAATCCTATTTTCAAATGGAAATCAGGGTATTTCTTTGACTTTAAATGTATCACTGTCTGCTTGATATCACAAACTTTGATTTACAAGGATGCCAACATATTGTATGTCATTATTTATTACTAAATCGAGTCAGTGTGCTTGTACCCAAAGTATGTGACACAACTAAGGGGGAAATAACAGGCTAATGACATACACCATAAATGAATTAGGGCCTACACAACAGTTATCTGATTTTATCCTCATTATAACCCTATGAGGTAGATATTTAACTGAGGAATACTTATAACTGAGACACAGAGAAGCTAAAGAGCTATTGGAATACATCACATTTGTATTGTGCTCAATCATGCACAAAATATATTGTAAACCATCACAATATCCTGTCCTATCACCAGTTTCTGCATCCCCTTCACTCTCTAACACCCTAGGAGCTACAAGAATTGGGAAGTTGTGCAGCCTGAGGGGCTGTACACTTAATTGTCAAGGGTTAGCAAGAGGAAGATGAGAACTTATGAGGTACTGATCCCGTGCCCGGGAAAGAAACTGTGACAAATACTTCCACTTGCTTGTCTATCCATTTTTTCAAACAATGTTGCCCCCCTCAAAAGAACACCTTTCTTCCCATTTTTATAAATAATATGTGTAAAAAAACAATTATTTGAAAATAATCTGTAAGGAAAGTTTGGAAAATACACATTGTCAGAGGCTCACCTGCCTAAATTTTGTGGATGTTTTCTTTCCTAGGAAAGCTTGAAGTTGTTCTTCCCTCTGTTACTGGACAGCTCCATGGAGATAATAAAATCTCTCAAGTCACTGATACCTACAGTGCTATTGGTCTTCATTATGTTACACAAAGTCTCAACAGAGATTCACTAGGAAAAAGTGTTGTATGGTAATATGTTTATCTAATCAATTATATAAAGTATCAAATTGAACTAAATTTATATGTTTGTATGTCTGACACACCCACTAGCATCTATATTTTAAGTTCCTTAAAAGCAGGAGACATTTCTTATTTTCTTTGTTTACTAGTATTTAACCCAGAACTTACTCAAGTCATTTACTGAGCCAAACTACATAGAATCTTTTAGTAAGAAAATAACTATCTTAGAAGTAGCAAACCAATTTTCTTTTAAACTACTTTGGTGCTTTAATACTCTCTCAGGAGGCTTATTTACACATGAGGAATAATTCTGAATATATAGAGAAATAATGCTGACACACACCTTGTAATGGAGGTCAAGCTTTTGACTTTCCCCAAATAAAACTCAATTTCTATCTTGCCAAGGGGAGTTAGTCCATTTATTAGAATCATGGGAAATCCAGGAGGTAGTAATAATTTTACAAAGTATCGAGTTAAACTTAAACGTACATGAAAAGTAGCAGGTGTGTAAGATGCTTACATAAAATCACTACAACAATTTTATTGGGATAGATAAATACACAAACAGAAAGAGAGTCTTTGAACACAGGGCCTTTGTAAGTGCCTTAAGAGATTAGAAGTATTTTCTTCCAGCAAGGGAATTATCTTATACATATGTTGCCTTACTAGAATGCATGTATTAATATCGTAAAATAAATAAATCAAGATTGGGCAAGTAGTTTAAAATTTAACAAATTAATAAGTGAGGAGCTCCCACAACATCTGGCAGTTTCAAGTCCCATAGGGTACCTACTACATAAGGCCACCCGGCCAAGACAGGGAGACATAGATCTACCTAACACATATTATAGAAACACACACAGAGAGGCAGCCAAAATGATGAAACAAAGAAATATATCCCAAATGAAAGTACAGGAGAAAACTCCAGCAAAAGAACTAAACAAAATGGAGACAAGCAACCGACCAGATACAGAATTCAGAACACTGATTATAAGGATGTTCAAGGAACTTAGTAGGAACTTCAATAAAGCAATAGCAAACATTAAAAGGACATAAAAATCATAAAGAATAACTAGTCAGAAGTGAAGAATACAATAACTAAAATGAAGCATCTACTAGAAGAAATCACCAGCAGACTAGATGAAGCAGGGGATTTAAGCAGCAATTTGGAAGACAATACAGCAGAAAACACCTATGGTAATCAGAACAGTAAAGAATTCAAAAACTAAAGATAGTTTAAGGGATTTCTGGGACAACATCAAGTGTACAAACATTCATATCATAGGGATACCAGAAGGAGAAGGGAGAAAGCAAGGGATTGAGAACATATTTGAAGAAATAATGACTGAAAACTTTCCTAAACTGATGAAGAAAAGAGACATACAAACTCAGGAAGCACAGAGAGTCCCAAGCAAGATGAACGCGAACAGGCCCACACAAAAACACATTATAATTAAAATGCCAAAGGTTAAAGACAAAAGGAATTTTAAAAGCAGCAAAAGAAAGACAGTTAGTTAACTACAAGAGAGCTCCCATTAGATTGTCAGCTGATTTCTCGACAGAAACTTTATAGACCAGAAGGGATTAGCATGAAATAGTCTACGTGATGAAAAGGAAGAACCTAAAGATTACTCTACCTAGCAGGGTTATCATTTAAAATGGAAGGACAGATAAAGAACTTCCAAGATAAGAAAAAAGAGTTCATTATCATTATCACTGAACCTATATTACAAGGAATGTTAGAGGGACTTCTTTAAGACAGAAAAAAAAATTTTTTAACGGATCAAAATTATAAATAATAAAAAAGCAATAGCTATATATTTATCAACAATTACTTTCAATGTAAATGGATTAAATGCTCCAATCAAAAGATATAAGAGGGCTGAATGGTAAGGAAAACAAAACCCTTACGTATGTTGCCTACAAGAGACTCACTTCGGATTAGAAGACACACGCACAGATTGAAAGTGAAGGGATAGAAAAAGATATTTCATGAAAATAGAACAATAGCTACAGCAAATAGCTGAAGTAGCAATACTTGTACCAAACAAAACAGACTTTGAAACAAAGGCTATAACAAGAGAGAAAGAAGGACCCAGTAATCTCACTTCTGGGTGTCTAACTGAAGAACTCCAAAACACTACTTCAAGGGGACATGTACATCCATATGTTCATTGCAGCATTGTTTACAATGGTCAAGATGTGGTGGCAGCCTGGGCGTCCATCAATGGGTGAATGGATAATGAGGAGGTGATACGTACATACAATGGAATATTGTTAGACCAAGGAAGGGATTGGGGTCTTGCCATCTGTGGCGGCATAGATGGACCTGGAGGATGTTGTGATGAATGGAGTATGTCGGACAAAGACAGACGCAATGTGATTTCACTAATATATGGAATCTGAAGAACAAAAAATACAAATAAAATAGAAACATAGGTGCAGAAAACATTTTGGTGGTAGCCAAATAGGAAGGGGTTTGGGAGTTTGGGTGAGAAAAAGGGAAGGGATTCGAAATACAAATTGGTTATTACATAGTAGTCACGGAGATGTAGGGCAAAGCATAACAAATATAATCACTAATATTGTAATAACTGTGCATGGTGTCAGATGGGTGCTAGATTTATTGGGGTGATAGATGGGAGGGGTGTTGGAATACTGGGTGAAAAGGGGGGAAGGGAATAAGAAGTACAAGTTGGTAGTTACAAAACAGTTATGGGGATGCAAAGTGCAGCACAGGGTATACAGACAATAACATGGTAATAACTCTATATAGTGCCAGGTGGGTACTAGACTAGTCAGAGGATCACGTCTTAAATTATATTAATGTCTAACCAGTATGTTATACACCTAAAATTAATATACTATTGAATGTCAATTGGGATTAAAAATAAAATTAATAAAAATAAAATAATAGCTGGTAGTTTCCTAAATATTATAATGAATAGAATGTCCACTTTGATGAAAAATGCAGAAATTCTGTCTCAAAAAAAAAATGGATTCTATATTTAAATATTGTTATTTCATCTTTGAACAAATAGTTAGTAGGGACTGATGTATATCAACACTGCTTCCTTGAACATGGTGCCTTCCTGTAGAATTAAAAACAAATGTAAACCTGATTTCTAGAAATGTCTCACATATAAGAGAATTAAATTGGTTCTGCACACAGAAGCATAAAAATACTAAAGAAAGTTTGAAATTTTACTTTGTCTATTCAAAGGTGTCTTCCAAAACACTTACCCAGTTCATTTTGGATTCAGTAAATGGGCAAATGGTTTGTTAGAATTCAATGATCACTTACTATTTATGAAATACTGACAGTGTGTGACTCTCCATCCTTGATTCTGAAAATACAGACATGAGCAAAACCAAAGCCTACCATCATGGCATTTAAGTTGCAGGGGAGAAAGGGAGATAATATAGATTAAAATCAGTGGGTGGTTAATGTAATTTCCACTGGTGATAAAACCTACAGGGAAAAAAATAAAGGTAGGTGAAACAACGAAGAAGAACAAGGTTTTACAAAGGTGGTTAGGGAAGGCCTACTTAAGGCGGCAACATTTTAAAAAGAAACCAGAAGCGAGTGAAACTACCAGGTGGCTAGAGATCTCACCATTATGACAACAGAACTACAATAACAAAGACAGAGAGACCATAACTAGCAGGCAGATTTAAGAACAGGAAGAAGGTCAATGTGGCTAGAGCAAAGACAGCCCACACAAGCTAATTTGGACTCAGATGGTCCAGGAAGTTGGGTTTGGGATCAAGGCTATCCCATCAGGTTATGGTAAAAGTCATATATAGTTTAAGTAGGAAAATAAGGTCATCAGATTTTCTTTGAAAATATCTCTCTAGATATGGTGTGGGTAAGAAACACAATGGGAGCAGGAGTGAAGGCTAGGAAATTAATCAGGAGGATATTATAGTGCTATCAGAAATTGATTTGAAGTAGGCTTACAGCATTCATATCCGAAACCATGACAGTGAGAAACTGGATATGAGGTTGGGAATAAAGAAAAGGACCAAGGATAATTTTATGACACATCCAAATGCAGGTGTTTAAAAGGCAGTGGAATATAAGGATTTGGAGTTCAGTTGAAAACCTCATATCAAAAAATGTGTTTGTATACCTCTGAGAGTGAATATCCTATGCCTTCATAAAATCATCTGATAAATGATGTAGACAAACAAAATAAGAGGGCAAAGAGGTGTTCCCAAGAATGTATCAAATGTTTCGGAACAAGGAAGTTCAGAAAACAGATTTAGAGAAGTAGCCATGAGGTAAGATGGAAATATGAAGAGTACAGGATCCTGAAAGCTGAAAGAGTTAAGAGACAGATGCTGGTAAACAGACAACATGGCAAAAAGAAAAATAAGATTTGACTTGTGTAGTTGTCAAGAGTTGTCTTTGATGACCTTGGTTAAAATGGTTACAGTGCTCAAAATTATAGCATATTGCATTGAGTTAGAGAAATAATTGTGAAACATAGGAAGTAGACACACTGAGGATTAACACTACTTTTGGGGAACTATCTTATAAAGATTGGTAGAGAATTAAGCAGAAAGAAGAAGAGTACTTGAAGGCAAGATAATGTTAAATTTATGAACGGAGCTGTAATGCATTTTTATTATGATGATAATTAATTAAAATTAAAAAATATTCATGCTACAGATGAAAAAAAGGTAATTGCAGAGGCAAAGTATGAATAGAAAAGAAAGGCAGGGACCTAGGTCAGAGGTAAGAGAAATGAACTAAAAGAAGCATAGGAACTGATATTTCATTCTAGAAAGATTTTCAGCATTCATTTGAACACTCTGAAATAGGAGATAATGATAAGAAAGTGAGATGTTTAAAAATCAAGGTTTCAAATATGGTGTTGTTATTATTTGTGAGGACTGTATTAAAGTTATAATAGTGGGTGAATGAATGAAAAGGAAAGAGATCTTTGGAGTGGAGCTAGTCAAAGACAATGGAGAATAACATGGCTAATGGATGTGGGTATTAGAGCCACTAAACAATGATACCAGGAAGAGCAGTACAGAGGAAGACAGTATATAAAAGGTTAACTGTGAGGTCAGTAAGCTATGCAACAAAGACAGGCAGCAAATACAGAAATCTAATGTTCACCTTTCAAATAGGGTTTTTGAAAGAGAGACCGTGAGCTATGAGTTAGAAGCCACAACATGGAACAAATTTGACACCTTCAAGTCCGACGGCATACTGGCTGTAAGAAAATCACACAATTTTTTAGAAGACTGCAAGATAATCAATTCCAATAGGCAAAGAACTTTTCAAGAGCCTCTTTTCTGTAAAAGAAAAGGCTAAATAAATTGCAAATCAGAATTACTTCATCTTGAACTTTTATATTTAGAAGTGTTATAATAATATGCATGTAAAAAAGGTTGTTAAAAGAAGTTAATTTCCTGACTCTGAGCCATATGACAACTGGAGGTCTTTTTTTGAGCATGTATGAAAGACGATTGGGTGCACCAATTTACAAGATGCTGAAAGCTTTATTTTTCAATTTCATAAGATTGTTTGTTAGCCCTTAATCAGGGGTACATTTGAGGAAACACATTACTTATACTATTAATACTATGTTGACTTGTTGGAAAAATGGAAATGCATTCTAAATATCTAAGCTGAAATAAAGGTTTAAATACAATTAATGTGGAATTCAAGAAGATGAACTTGATCTGCCCTTTGAAAAAGCAAAAACTGATCAGGAAAAGAAAATTCATATAACTTAAACCAAAAGAAAATATCAGCTCTGTGGGTCTTGAGACAACTATAAATTCAGCCACTTGAGGCCCTGATATAACCATAAATCAAAAGCAAGACATAAGGAGTAAAATAAAAATACATATATACATATTTCTCTTTAGTCTGCTCTATAATCTTTAGACTTTGGTCAAGCATTCAAATTGCCTTTTCTTAGACTGGGAATAAACTTTGATCTTATGAAGTATTAGATGTGAAGCCCAGGAAAAATATGAGTTGCACCCTTGGGCTCAAAAATAATCTTCTACAGCCAAGGAAGTTAAAAAAATTCAAAACTAGTTCTAATTAGGCCTCTGCAGGCTATTGAATTCTCTGATTTGTGAACAACACACCAAAAATGTTGAGTATGTTCTAGCTCTTAGAATTAAGATAAAATAAAGAATGTCAATATGATGTTTATTTTACTCAAAATTACTTCTACTACATAAGAAATATATGAATAAATAAAAACAGGCTTCAGGAAATAAATTTTGCATGAATCACTATTTCATTTTCTATTTTCTGTATAGAATACTGATAA
This sequence comes from Craseonycteris thonglongyai, assembly GCA_004027555.1. Lineage (NCBI taxonomy): Eukaryota > Metazoa > Chordata > Mammalia > Chiroptera > Craseonycteridae > Craseonycteris > Craseonycteris thonglongyai. Next base: position 21,736 of record PVKE010026652.1, read on the forward strand.
AAAGAACCACTAAATGGTTTCATGATCCTTTTATTTTTCTCACATACATTAAAATTTGAACATTAGCATGTAAATAAAGCAATGGAAAAAGAAGAGATACTGGTGCAAATCATCAAGCCGGTCCTTACAGAGTTCATTTCATTTGAGGATATGTATGATTTTGTATTTGAGTTTCCTATTGAATATCTGACTTTATTCAAAGAAGAACTAACATAGTTAAAATGGCCATATTATCCAAAGCAATACACAGATTTAATGCAATCCCCATCAAAATCCCAATGGTGTTTTTAAAGGAATAGAACAAAAAATAATTAGATTTATATGGAATTACAAAAGACCATGAACAGTCGAAATAATCCTTTAAAAACACCATTGGGATTTTGATGGGGATTGCATTAAATCTGTGTATTGCTTTGGATAACATGGCCATTTTAAGTAACAAAGACACAGAGACCTACGGACACACTCAATAGCTTGGTGATTGCCTGAGGGAAGGGGAGGAGGGGG